>JADBJO010000242.1:152500-160000 GCA_016801955.1 Conus betulinus | reverse complement strand
TCAGTGCTTATCTATTATCCTCGTAAATAAAGAATTTTGTCTTCTCTCTCTCTCTCTCTCTCTCTCTCTCAAAAGGTCTCTCCTCTCTCTCCCTTCTCTCTCTCTCCTCTCCTCTCTCTCCTCACTTTCCTCTCTCTACTCCAATCTCTCTCTCTCTCTCTCTCTCTCTCTCTCTCTCTCTCTCTCTCTCTCTCTCTCTCTCTCTCTCTCTCTCTCTCTCTCTCTCTCTGTATCAGTATGGCTGGTTAGTCGTTGACCACTAAGACGTCGCGGTTATGTGACTGTGACCGCAGCCTCAAATCTGACCTGTGGATCTGCACGCAATATGTGTTCTTTAACTTCTGAACTCTGCAAACTTTATTCCTTAATTACAGGATTTTTCTGTTTGTTTTGTTCCAGATTTGCTGTCAGCGTCCATCTCACGAGGCCACACTACCAGTGACTCGCAGAGTTTTGTGTCCTGGGAAGCTGATGCACCTGGTGTCCTGATGACGTTGAGTTTTGACCTAGTAGACATGGCGTGGCCAAGTATTCGAACAAAACAAGACAAGATTAGATAAGACAAGACAAGACAGACAACTTTATTCTGAAAATCTCGAGTAAGGTACATGAATTTTTACAACACAGTGTGCGTCGGAGTTCACAGCACACCTCATCTTTACACACTGTGTACGGTCGGGACGGAAGTCATCCACATTCATTTCCGTTGATGTTTGTGGCTACATGCTTAATTCGGTAGGTCGTACGTATTGTTCATTATTGTACGTAAAAGTCGTACGATTTTTGTAAGTAAATTCTTTTCCTTGGTATTGAACAATTCACGGAACTTAATTACATTAGGTTCTGTTCTGTAATAGCCGAGGATCAAGGTAATTTCTAAGCTGGTGAAATAATTACAATTAAAAAATTAGTGAAATTCATCTCCCAACCCTGACAAATTACACAACCGACAAAATCGTTCCTCTCTTTGTATATAATGACAAAATCGGCCTCTTTCAATCGGTAATCAATGATTAAATGTTCTGAAATTAAAAGAAGTGGCATGACTCGTAATAATACAGATAGTTTTCAGGATGGAAGACATTCTTGAATCAGCTATATTGAACAACCGGCTATGGGCTAGATGTGGAACCTAGGTCATTTTGGTGTCCAATCTGACACCACAGGCCAAGAACTGCAATATGGCTCGTTTCGTAGTGTAGGAACATAAACAGCTAAACTGCTGTAACATTTCGTTTTTGGCCCACCAACCCTCCTATTAGGTGAAAGTGTAATTCTGACTTACCCTTTCCCTACGCATCTGGGTTATTCTTTCATGTTGACGCACACTGGGAGGAAGCAATATTCTCCGTCAAAAACTGACCACTCAATGAATATAGTTTTGTCGTCTCCTTCATGTTCATGGTGTGCGTGACAGAGTAGATCTAGAAGGTTCGAAGACCGGACGAAAAATGGTGGGTGGTCATTTCTTTAAACAGCTTGGACACACAGTTCTTTCTCCAATGAAGGCCTGAGGAGGAGATTCGTATCACCTTCCTGTACAACATTTTGTTTTTCTTCAGAGATTATGGTCAGTTTGGCTGCAGATAAAATTGAAATGGTCTAAAACGCCACGGAAAGGCCGACACACAAAATTCACTAGACTTCAGTAAATCAGCTTTGATAATCAAGAGAAAGGCGCTCTAGTATTGCAGGGCAGAGAGGGGGGATGACAACAAAAAGGAAAACGGTTTGCTCCTCAATGTGTCTGACAACTTCCTTTCGCCATAGTGTACAGATTCTCTGTCTACCTCCTTTCCCGAGACGATCAGGTAACAGACATGTAATGGAAGACCAGCCATTGTAAACAGCAGCATCTTCTGTTCACCTAACTTCACAGTAAGGACACCGACACATGTCCATGTGGGGTGCTGCCTTAATGATAGAACAAATTCTGCGTGAGTTCCACCTCAAGTATAAACAGAGAGTGAATGGAGATGTTCGGGCAAGTGGACAGTTTCCACAGCACTACCAACATCATCAGACATGAATGTTTTCCTGCACAAAGGAAACTGGTGTCGGTTAAAGGCAGAAAAAGGGGTCCGGGAGGAAAGCTTCCCTGCATCACCTTGCCGCTGCTCTTGATGCCCTTGATCATGCCCAGGAAGAGGAAGACGCAGGACACGGCCAGACTCAGGGCCAGGTACCAGTTGATGTCGCCCATGTCGCCAAAGCCGTCAGACACCCGCAACACGTTGTACCTGAGGTACCCCAGTCAGACAGTGATTATGTGTGTGTGTGTGTGTGTTTAGTTGTTTTGTGTGTGTGTGTGTGTGTGTGTGTGTGTGTGTGTGTGTGTGTGTGTGTGTGTGTGCGTGCGCGTGTGTGTGTGAGCGCACGCATGCGCACGAGAGCGCGTGCGCGACCAAGGGTGCGTGCGTGTATGCATGAACGCGTAGCGCGCGCTCCTCTGTGTATATGCGTGCGTGCGTGCGTGCGTGCGTGTGTGTGTGTGTGTGTGTGTGTGTGTGTGTGTGTGTGTGTGTGAGAGAGAGAGAGAGAGAGAGAGAGAGAGAGAGAGAGAGAGAGAGAGAGAGAGAGAGAGAGAGAGAAATATAGCGCACTATTACTATGATGATGATGAAACAAGTGGCAATGACCGGAACATAAGCAGGAGAAGAGAATGAAGAACAACACGGACTTTCAGCCATCACGCTTCTTGATGGGCGGGAAATCGCTGAAGTCTAAGTTTGGATATCAAACGTGGGGGATGCCTTCACGTGGTCATGTCGGATCCCACTGAGATGCAGGAGACACTCTGAAAGGCGGGCAACTATCTTCACATTCCACCCACACGGACGTTACCATCAACACTCCATTGAGGACAATCGCACCCCTCCATCCATCCTTCCTTATAGAAACAGCTCGCCCAAGCCCATCAACTGACCAACCCCATACTGCCTCTACGACTGGCTACAGGTCTGAATGTGTGGCTTGACTCTTTCTATGTGCCATCAGAAAGTGTAAATGTCTTCGACCTGTGGCAATCCCCGTGGCAATCAGCAGACAGCTTCCAATCCTGGATCTAATGTCCCTAATGCCCCGTTCCTATCGTCCTTATCGCCAAAATTCAAAACTCGCCGTAAAAACGGCTAGTCGTCGAATTGCCTCAGTGTCTTTACAATGCCAACCTGTCAGTTTTAATTTCTGTTGCATTTCGCCGTTCAGTTCAGCACAACAATGAACAAAGCTGCGGTAGCGGCTGGAAAATGTCTGAGAGTGCAGTGTAAAGAAGATAAAAACTAATTGTTGAAAATGACAATTTCTTTAATCATTCATTTGTACGCTTGATAGTCTTTAAAACGTTATGCTATTATTTTCATCGATGTCTGAACAATAATTCATGTGCTGATGACTGTTTACGGCGACAGGACACGGGAAGATAAGTGGCTTGATGAAGATGGTAAAACGGGCAACAGGTAACTGGAAAATGGCGATCTGATAAAACATCACTTTAAAATACAGCGAATGGGGGAAAACAACATCGTCTCCTCGTCTCTCCCATCTATCCATCCTCACTGACTGACCCTCCATTCTTTACTCCACCTCTCCTGCACGTCCCTATCGACTGAAGCTGAACATCCCACCAACAACTCCCCCTCCCCCTCTATTCACCCTTGCCTTCTCTCTCCCTCTAGCTCTCCAACGGAATCCCCGCCGTTAAAAACACACACTGCCAGTACCATTAGTGAATGTTTACTGAAGCAAGCAGACGCGCGGGAGACGGTCCCTTCACTTCTGGCCTAACCCAACAAGATTTACAGTATGTGCACCACTAAAAGGGGGAAAAAAAAAGAATGTCCATACTCGCAGCTGTCGCTACTGGCCGTACTGCTTTCTTGCTTTACGAACACATACCCCTCCCCCTTCCCCATCCCCCCGCTTTCTCCCAGGAAACGGGAGTCATGTGGTCAGAAGAACTGCTCCAGCAGCAGGAGCGGAGGTGTGGGAAAACGGGAAGTCGTAATAATGCAACATTGTTTGAGCAGCGGGAGAGGAAGTGGGAAACGGGAATCATGACGACGGAAAAGTTGTTTGCCTGCACTTTTCTTTATCTCTCACACGACCGATTTTTTCCACACGCTGAACAACTGAATAACAGCGGATAGCAAGTATGGGGAATTAGTCTCTCAGCCTTGGAAGAATTAAGAAGTCTATCAAATTAGGTGTCAAAGAAAAAAAAAAAGACGCACATTTTTGTGCATTGTTCTGGTTGATTGCTTGATGGGAATCTCACGTTTCTTTCTGCCCCGATCCTCCTGTCAAGAGCAGGGCATGCTAGGGGCTCATATGGGTTGACTGCAGTCATACAGTTGAGTGTCATCCGCTTAAAGGTGTGTCTGAAAGTGTCACTCTGATTTCCTGACCAACACTGCAGGTGTCTGTACCTCTCGGGCCTTGTTGACTCGGGGATACGGTATGAAAGTACAGCCCTGTCACGTAGTCTCCGCCCGGAATGGAATTCCATCTCCATCATCCCCATCCTCACCCATCAGTCTAGTAAAAGGCTCACATTTTGTGGCTCTCCATGCTGAAATCTCATGGTGATTTCAGCTTAGATTTTCTCTGTATCTCTGCATTTGATAGTTTGTATCGAGGTCGCCCGACGGATATAGTGGCGGCCTCCAGAGGTGGACTCTCATTTAAGCTGAATCCGCAACTCAGCAATCACAGTCGTCACTGGAGGTGTAGTGAGCTGTCCTGCGAATGTTGGATCAGACCATGTACCACTGAACACCACCCAAGTGACTCAGCAGCAGCGCAGTGTCTCCTTTGGTGGGTTGCCTCATTACGACTTGACACTGAGTTCCCACTGTGGACTGCCGTTACCAGGGTGTGACGACCTAAGCCAGGGTGCTGCCATCAACAAGGAGCTGGAATGTGCGGCTTGGGGATCATGCCATTAGAGCGGCGCGGAAAATGGGGCAAAGGGCAACATTTTTCCAAGACCGATGCTTCGGCATACGATGCATTTTCCCCAGAAGGAGAAGAGGCTCAGTTGCAGCTTCAACAGTTGCATCATGTCGAAAATCATTTCTGAACACGTGTTCCGGAGCTTTAACACCTCGTTCGTAGGCTCGACTAATGCGAGCGATGTGGTGCGGCCATTCAGACCCAACATATACAGACATCAAGAAGATGGCCGGAATCGTCAGTTTTCATCTTAAATAATGCATGATGAGCGAATGGTACATAAAACAATGGGAATGTTCGAACTACTTTCACCCTTGAATGTTAAAACGCGGACACAAAAGGAATAAACACTTTGTGCCCACTTGCCTCTATGTCTCTCTTTCTCTTTTCTCTCACCTCCCCCTCCCACCCCCCCCTACAAGTGTGAGTGAGTGATTGTGTGTGTGTGTGTGTGTGTGTGTGTGTGTGTGTGTGTGTGTGTGTGTGTGTGTGTTTCTCTCTCTCTCTTTCTCTCCTTCTCGCCCTCTTCCCCTCCACGTGCGCGCGCGCGCGCGTGTGTGTATGTTTCTCTTTCTCTCTACTTCTCTCCTCCCCCCTCCCCCACGTGTGTGTGTGTGTGTGTGTGTGTGTGTGTGTGTGTGTGTGTGTGTGTGTGTGTGTGTGTGTGTGCGTATGCGTGTGTGTACGTGCGTGCGTGTGTGAGCGCGCGCGTGCGTGTGTGCGTGTGCGTGCGCGTGTGTGTGCGTGTGTGTGTGCGTGTGTGTGTGTGTGTGTGTGTTTGTGTGTGTGTGTGTGTGTGTGTGTGTGTGTGTGTGTGTGTGTGTGTGTGTGTGTGTGTGTGTGTGTGTGTGTGTGTGTGTGTGTGTGTGAGACATGTAATGATCACATCATTAGTCACTCACTGCCAAAATTCTTCAGCGGCAGAAACCAGTTTCGTTTCTGTGCCTTGTTTTAATGTGCTGGCGTTGACCGGAAGTGACGTTGAATCATTCAACATGGTGGATACCGCTGTTGAAAGAAAAGAAAATATTGGTTGAAAATGGTTCCAACCGCTATAACTTATGAGTCACAATCTGAAACGTACAAAGATGAATATCCCCGGATTCATAGTCTCAAATGTGCGTGCATATAGGGACAAACTTACGTACGTGGCACGCGCACGCGCACGCACGCACGCGCTCGCACACACACACACACACACACACACACACACACACACACACACACACACACACACACACACACACACACACACGCACGCACGCACCCACGCACGCACACACACACACACACACACACACACACACACACACACACACACACACACACACACACACACATACACGCACACACATATACATACATACATACATATATACATTCATACACACACATACATATATATATATATATATATATATATATATATATATATATATATATATATATATATACATATATACACACACACACACATATATATATTGCAGAGAGAGAGAAAAAAGTGGTGGAGAGAGGATTATTAGGCCTGCACAAGCTTTTAGGCATGCGTAGTGTGAATGTTTATACCAGAAGTGAATTAAAACTTCCTCTTTCATCTGCCTCCATCTCTCCCACCCCCCTGTCCCCCTCCCAGCGACCGCCCATGCACAATATATACAACAACACTATTAATAATGAAAGACATAAATAACTTTCTTTTTCTGTCTGTCTGTCTGTCTGTCTCTCTGTCTCGCACACACACACACACACACACACACACACACACACACACACACACACACACACACACACACACACACACACACGAGCAATAGCCACGCCTGAGAAAAGATGAAGCCACAATGCACCTTCCCGCCTATGCGATAAGACGATACACACTTTTCAAAACTGAGAATTAAACCATAATCAGTTTGCATAATTTCGCACAGAAAAAACCATTTATGTGCTTTTCATCCCGAGCTTTACATAATTACTAACGACACATATAAGAGGGTATCACCAAAACAACGTAGAAAATTGAAGTGACGCATAACAGTGGCAGGAAAATACACTGACCATCCTGAGTCCCTTCGTCATCTGCCGAACGTGTACAGATCAAATAGTTGCAGCAAGCATCGAGGGGTTGTTGGGGGAACATTTGGGGGGTGATGTTTCTTCCCTTTCATACCGGAAGTGCTGCTGCTATAGATTTCAGAACTACCAACGTTCAAAGCCCTGTCCAGCATCTCTGACCTCTTCTCTCCACGTCATCCCACCCCCACCCCACCCCCCCTCCCACTACCCCCTTTTCTGGCATTATTCGCCTCTTTCGTCTTTCCTCCTAGTCCCAAACCGCATTCATGCTGACAAAGAACGATCTTCAACATACCATCTGCTACGAAAATCCTGTTGATTTCAGTCGATGCATGGACAACTTTTAGTTGCTAAAGAAAGACTCTTTTGACGGTCTTGTTAAAAAACAAAAACTAAAACAAATGACCGACCAACCAACCAAACCACCCCCACCCCCATCCCCAAAAAAAACCTTCAAGATTGTATTTGTGA
>JADBJO010000242.1:132500-135000 GCA_016801955.1 Conus betulinus | reverse complement strand
TGCATCCAAGCAATTTCGTGTCATTGATTTTTGACTCTCTGGCACAGGCTTTATTTCATATATTTGTTTTATTTCATTTTACTATGTCTATTTATTTATTACATACATGGTAAAAATTTCTTAATATCACGTTCTTCCATTTCCCTTTTCTTTCCCTGACCGGCCTTTTTGCCCGTCCAACAGGCCGAGATTTGTTACTTCAGCGTTTGGGCGGCTCAGTACGTAAAAATCTTTTCTTTTTCAGAGAAAATGGGACAGAAATAAAGAAAGAATAAATAAAAGAAAGTCACTAAAATTTGCATGAAAGGAATATGCGGGGTTTTTGGTTGTTGTTTTTTTTTTTTTTTTTTTTTTTTTTTTTTTTTCTGAGTGGCTACATCAGAATCTCTTCTTTCCGAAGCCAGCGTATTCATGGGTTATAATGTAAAATGAACCACAATTGGAAATGGGATTGGAGTGTGTGTGTGTGTGTGTGTGTGTGTGTGTGTGTGTGTGTGTGTGTGTGTGTGTGTGTGTGTGTGTTACAAACCAATGTTTCTTCTTCTCCTTTTTTCGGTGGGGGGGGGGGGGGGGGGGGGGGGCGGGATGGAAGAACAAATCCGATAGAGGGTCTCTTATATGGGGATGGTAAGATCAACCATGAAGATATCACGGATCAAGGAAATTACACACTTGAAAGTCTGAAATGGAAAACTAGACTTAAACGTTTTATACCCAGAGATGTACGAGCAAGACAATTACAGATCAGAGTCGAAAAAGAAAAAAAAAAACACACCGCGGAGCTTCCCTTTCTGGAAAGTGTGTTGATAGCATTTGATATCTTTAAAAATAACATTGACTGAGACAACAGCAGTTGGATAGAATCTGAATCTGTCTTCTATAGTGATAAATTTGATAGTAATAATGATAACTTTTTGTTTTAAAGATAGGGCGTTTAAGACATGTATCTGCTTACGGACGTTTTAGACGAAAAGAAAGAGCTAATTTTCATAATCACGATGATTTCTCTACGAAATGGATAGAAAAGAGAGAGAAGAAGTCTGTGTTGGAGAGTAGGAGGATGAATAGATGAGTGCGAGGGGAGGGGGGAGAAGAAGAGGAGTAAAAGTTGTCCGAAATAGATATCTGGGTGCGTAGGTCAGCAGAGAGAGAGAGAGAGAGAGAGAGAGAGAGAGAGAGAGAGAGAGAGAGAGAGAGAGAGAGAGAGAGAGAGAGAGAGAGAGAGAGACTGGTTATTCCACTGTACACAAACTTCTTTTTTTAGCCCTGTAGCCAAATGACTAGAGCGATCGGCCGAAAGCGAGAGAAGCAGACAGTCGCGCGTTCGAATCTCTCGTACTTTTTGTTTAAATTGTTCATAAGAAATAAACTGGCCATTGTCAAACAAAAAAAAAATGAGCAATACAATATATGCCCTTGTTGATCCATGCTTTTCCCAAAATAGTCTTTTTCCCAACTTGTATTCTGTTTGTATATAAAAGACTGGTTCCGCAAGGAGTTCATAGGAATTCTTACAGTTAACTTTGTAGAAAAATTGTTTGTACGCAATAAATACCTCTGTCCAAAATTCATTTGACTTAGAGAAGGAAGAAAGTATTTCTAGTCCATATATCTCAATGTCGTTTAAAAGTGGAAAGTTAGATGTTGTAATAGTTTTCCATTTGTGGTGTGTAATCTGAACTTTTTGCAGCCACGTCAATTTCAGTGAAGAAGCAAACGTTTTTCATTCTGGGAGTCCAACGCCACTGTTTTGGGATACGTTTATGTGCAGTTTTTTCTATTTATTTTTTTTTTTTTTTTTTTTTTTCCACACGCATTTGTAACAAGTAACGTTGTAAAGTCTGAAAAATAAATGTCAGGTGGGTAAATAGCAATATCCACAAATGGATGAGTTTTGATTAAATAGAGATTTTAATACTGCCACTCTGCCCAAAGGATTAGTTGTCTCGTCATCTAAATCTTAAACAAATGTTTTACGTCCGCTACTTTTTCAGAATAATTAATATCTGCAGTTTTGCAATTCGTTGGTAAACCAGATTCCAAGAGTTTTGAATTTTTATGTGTTCCACTCCATACCTACATGGTCCATGTAACGAACAGCACAATGCTTACAGCTCCCCAACCAAACAGCAGCGCTAGTTTTTCCCAGGATTCATATATAATCCTGACACACGACCAAACATTTCCGGTACATTTATACATTTCAAATGATTTTTTTGTCGCCTGCTAAAAGAAATTCCGTATTACCTGCATATTGAGAAATATTTTTTTTTCGATTGTATCTATAACTATTCCATATATGTTTACATTTTCCCGAATCATTAATGCTATATGAATAAGTATGGTGATAGTGGGTGACTTTCTCTGCATCCATCTCAGACCAACTACAAACTTGACCATTAAATAGGACACATGAGTTGGTATTTTTATGGAATGTTTCAACCCATTTGCAGAAGCCCTGTTGAAAGCCAAACGCTTTTGATACTTTAAACATAAAATC
>JADBJO010000242.1:125000-127500 GCA_016801955.1 Conus betulinus | reverse complement strand
TCGCCAGCGTCAGCAAATTCATGGGGTCTGTCGATGGACGGAAGTGGTGGAGCCTTCCGGAAGAGGACGCTGACTCTTACTGGCACCATGACTAAGCAGTTCTTGCCGTCAGTAGGGGGTTTGCTGGTGGTGTCCTGTGTTTGTTGGATCAGAACAGGCACCACTCAACACACCACTGAAGTGACACAGAAGCAGCGCCATGTCTGCTATGGTGGATCGCCTCATTAAAGACTTGACATTGACTGGTCCTTGTGGTGATGAGCAGTTTAGCTGGGGTGTGGCTATGGACAGGGAGACGGAATGAGCAGCACGGGGAGCAATTCTCTGAAGCGGCAGAGAAGATGGGACCTGGAAAAGACATGTCACCCCTTATTCTGGTGAGATTTTTTTTTTCATCTCTGTTTGACACACCACGTCATACCATGCATCAGATCTGAAAAATGACGATTGCATCGTTCCTTCTGGACTTGATTGAGAAATTGCAGGTCCATGAACACACACACACACACACACACACACACACACACACACACACACACACACACACACACACGCGCGCGCGCGCGCGCGCACAGACACACAGACACACACACACACGCACACACACACACACACACACACACACACACACACACACACACATACACATACACATGTACGCACTCACTCACGCGCGCGCGCGTGCGAGCACACACACACACACACACACACACACACACACACACACACACACACACACACACACACACACACACACACACATTCACAGACATGTGTTATGGTCATTGAAGAACTCGCAGCCTGCTTGATTCGGAAACTACTTGTCCGTATGATATATGCACACGCACACACATACATGCATATCAATTACTTTAATGCGTCAACTTGTCAAATCAACAACTATGCACAGCAGTCCAGATTGCAGGCGCATCGATAAACGTTATCTTTCACATTTCTCAGGCGCATCGATAAACTCTTATCTTCTCCTCCTCATCCTCTCCTCTCTCTCCTCTCTCTCTCTCTCTCCTCTCTCTCTCTCTCTCTCTCCTCCTCTCTCTCTCCTCTCCTCTCCTCCTCCTCTCCTCCCTCTCTCCTCCTCCTCCTCTCTCCCCCCCCCTCTCCTCTCTCCTCTCTCTCTCTCTCTCTCTCTCTCTCTCTCTCTCTCTCTCTCTCTCCGTCTCTCCCCCAATTCTTTCTCTGTCCCCACGTTTAGGCTGGCCCCAATTCTTTGTCTGTCAGTGCTTTAGTCAGCTGATACTATTTAAAGCACAGTTTGAAAGTCAGCATCTGTCAGTTTCAATGCTGGTTCATGAAGGTGATTCCGCCTTGACCAAACACGCCTGGACCCAAATCATGACAGACATGCTCAAGTATTTTGCGAGTTGTTTACATTTTGTTATGGGCAGTCCTAACATTTAATGTCCTGAAACCGTTCTTTTATGAACTATGCCTAATGAACCTATTACAAGAACAACCACTTTCGTGCTAAATCCGGCATCACTAAGAGCATAGCAAAGAGGCATGTACTTTTGAAATTTGCTCTCATAGCATGTTTGTATGAAATGTGTCAAATGGGTTTGATACCTCGATGACGAATGCCACGAGAGTTTCGATGGTCAATGAAGCATAGATCAGGTTTCAGCCTTGGTAGATCTTCAACACCGTTTATAGAGACAGGCCTATTTTGAAAAAAACATCCACAAAAATCCGTCGCAATGCATTTCTGTAGCTCCTTTCTGATGATCTCAACGCATCTGTCGTGTCTTTGTGTGTAGAAGCCCCTCAGTTGACGACATACATACATACATACATACTTACATACATACACACATACAGACAGACAGACAGACAGAGAAAGAGATAGAGAGAGACGAAGGCAGAGACAGAGCCATAGACACACAGACTGATAAATGACTTAGGTTTTTATTGTCCATTCAGTGATTGAGCTGAAGGTATGAACATTATCTCAGTAACCTCAATCGCTCATCCCCCCCCCCCCCCCCCACCCCCACCCACACACACACACACACACACACACCTTCCACCACCCCCAGCCAACAATTCATCCCAACCACCCCCTCTCTCTCTCCCCCCTCACACTCCTCCTCCCTCACACCTTCTTCTCCCACATATGCGCACACACTCACACACAGACACATGACAATGAAATAACTTTACATCTTTTTTTTTTTTCCTGACATTCATTTCTTGTCAGAGCTTCAGATTTTTTTTTTTCATTCACCATGGGCCACAGGACCCTGCAGTGAGTGGGTGACGGTGAGAGGCATAAGATGAGCTTAAGTTAGCGCCTCGATGATCTGATGCAAGTTTAATCAGTCAGTGACAATTAATCGCCATGACTTTGCCTCCTCCCCCCCCCCCCCCCCCCCCCCCCCCCCCCCCCCCCGGGTTTTTTTTTTTTTTTTTTTTTCATTGGGAGTGTTGCTAGCGCATCTCATCATGACCTCATATCTATCTTTTGCGTAAATGCTCTTATTTT
>JADBJO010000242.1:110000-120000 GCA_016801955.1 Conus betulinus | reverse complement strand
CAAACTTGTTCATATTACGCCACTTGGAGATGGATATGAGCACACGCTTATATTGCTTCATGGATTGTTTCTATATCATACCCAAATCACTCACTATGTTAGTGGCATTGGAAAGGACGCGCCGGGGTGGGGGGGTGGGGGGGGGGGGAGGGAGGGGGAAGGGTGGAGAGAGAAGGTAGTCCCAGCTCAGGTCCATAATCACTCACTCCTCCATCAAATTCAGGGACACAAAGTCCTTCCGTTAACATGTTTTGTTGTTTTGGGGGACACTTTGAGAATTTTGATGGAGGGGAGTGAGTTTTTTTTTTTTTTTTTTTGAACGAAGGAAAAAGTCTGGCTGGATTTACTCTACGGTGGGTGAGTTTGGGTACCAGCGCTTTCTCATCCGCCGGGGAGTAATTTCTTGCATGGGGTAATCATAGGAACGTAACACCGGCTCTCTGCACTTCTTCAACCTGAGCAAATAAAACTAAAGCTTTGTTGTTGTTGATATTGTTGTTGTTGTTGTCTTTTTTTTCTACCAGAGCATGGAGAACAGAACGTTACACCGGGTCGGCATTTCTGGAACCTGAGAAAATAAAAACACAAGTTTTGTTGTGAATGTTGTTCTGTTTGTTGTTGTTGTTCTTACTGTTTTTTCTGCTGGTGCATTGAGAAAGAAATAGTCGACCATTTCACAAAAGACGTAGCCGGAGTTAACCCCAGGGATGAGCCAAACAAACTGCTTTTACTCATCTTTAATGTATGAAAACGTTGCTCATGTCAGTGTGTGTGTGTGTGTGTGTGTGTGTGTGTGTGTGTGTGTGTGTGTGTGTGTGATTGTTGTTGTGTGTGTGTGTGTGTGTGTGTTGTGTTGTGTTGTGTTGTGTTGTGTTGTTTGTTTGTTTTTTTTTGTTTGTGTGTGTGTGTGTGTGTGTGTGTGTGTGTTGTGTTGTGTTGTGTTGTGTTGTGTTGTTTGTGTTGTGTTGTGTGTGTGTGTGTGTGTGTGTGTGTGTGTGTGTGTGTGTGTGTGTGTACACGGCTCTCCATGCAAATCAGAGGATGTTATTTTCGGTGAATGAGGAAAAAAAAAAGATAAATGGCCGTGAACAACAAAAGAAAAGACGGCCTTTTTTTTCCATTTCAGGTGCTTGAAGACAGCATTCATTGTGCTTGCGTCCAAAGAAGAAACGGATTTTCAACAGAAAGACATTGAAGCAGAAACAAGTCTGTTGAAACTTCCGTCCTCGTTTGTCATGTCTGTCTCTTTTTTTTTCATAAACATGAATACATATGTCAGATTAGGTGATATGGCGATTTCTGCAAACTGCCTTCCGATTGGTAGGAAAAGCTGCCTACTGCAGATGTGAAATAAGTCCACTAATACATGATTAGTGCTCACATTGATTGCTTGGGAATTTCTGAGAAGGAGTGTCTCCCAGTGTCACAAATTACCTCTTGCACTCCGCTTAAATGATATTTTGCTTTATTGATAACAGCGGCGTTTATGGCGGAATGAAGAGATCATAACCTGCAATCAAGATGATAACAAAGCCCAGTAATGGCCCAGCAGATAGTATAGTCTTCGAGGAAGCCAGTGTATTCCTGGTTGGCGGTACAAACTGGACACATGGAGCAGGCTTCCCCCCATCTTTACTCAGCCTAAAAAACACAATGTTTGATCCAGTGGATCGAGATATGTGATTAGAAGACACACACACACACACACACACACACACACACACACACACACACACACACATATATATATATATATATATATATATATATATATATATATACATATATCCATCTATCCATACATCTATCTATCTATGTATGTCTATTGTTCGTCCATTGAAAATGACCCGGACTATAACCGCCCACGCCTAACATGTGTTCGGTTGTGGAAGTTGTTTGTGTTATGTATGCAGGTGTTTGGTGATGGTGTTTCTGTGTCATGGGTCTGTTCGTCGTTTGGATCGTGGCTGGTGTATCACAGGTCAGCCTGCGCGGGTCTCTTCTTCTTCCTTTGGGCTTTCTTGTCATGGTGGCTGTCTGTGAGTAATGCCGACTTCAGTCTTCTGGATCAGAAGATGTGATCCCGCACTTGAAGGATGGAGTGATGCTCTCATGCAGGCAGAGCAAGCCTGCCATGTCTGCAGGCTCCTTGCTTATACAGACCTGCCGTGGCTGTAAATGACTGTTTGAGTCGCAGGGAGTTACTTTTAATGAGACAGTAAAACAAAGTCTCATACACAATATGCACAGAAAAAAGCTGAGGGAGCCAGAGGATTGTTCCTGGCCGAAGTCTGTTGAAAATTGACACGTTCCGATTCCGTTCGTACACATAAATAGAACTGAGGTCATCAGTCGCAACAACAGAGTACTTTGGTCACATGACTTTCTTGTTGACAGATAACTTTTTTTTTTTTTTTTTTTTGATTTCATAATGATTGATAAAGCTGAGGGTGGCGATCATGGTCCTTGTCTTGGGTTTCCATTTTGGTCTGAGACGATAAGAAATGGCTACACTTAATGCTCCCTTGTCATAATGTATCCTAGTGTCATCCAGGGCAGAGAAATACAGACACCTGCGGTGTTGGCCAGAAAATGTAAGCAACCTTCTCAGAGACGTGTCTGTTACGAAGCACATGAACTTGCCTCCGCGGTTTGTTACGACGAAGAAGAATTTGTTCTTTGACACTTTAGTGAGCGTGGAACACTTTACTGAATCGTGTTGACAAGAGTGGGTTTAAATCTCTCGTTGAATCGATCCAGAGGGAGTATTCTACAACTTTAGTGAAGTACCCACAGACTCAAATCTTTAATTCCGACAAACGACTCATCAGTCAACAGTCTGTGACCATCACAACGGTCCCAAAACAACCATGTGTCACTTTCAACCTCAGCTCCCTCTCATCACATCGCTCGCTTTCTCGGTCTCTTGATTATTCCAACAACACCAAATTCAAAGTTCCAGAACCGCTGTAAGACGCAGCCGGTCAACAATCATGGAGTATTCTAGAATGTTCCAGAATCATGACGTAGCACAGCAAAGTGCATGAACCTTTCTGGGAGGACCGAGAGCCATCACGCGTTACAGAATCAAAATGATCGGAACACTCAAGAAACAATTTCTGAAAGCTTCTTGTACTCTCTTTACTATTATGGTACTCTAGAGAGACACCCCCCCCCCCCCCCCCCCCCCCCCCCCCCCCCCCCCCCCCCCCCCCCCCCCCCCCCCCCCCCCCCCCCCCCCCCCCCCGATTACGTTGTTTGATAAACATACACTATTACACTATTCGATAAATAAACGTCACATGAAAATTGATACATGACAAGCGACGGCGATCTGTCACATTATCTATTCCTTAAAACAAATGTTGGATTTAAAGAAATGGGTCGCGTTTCATTTCAAAACGTACCAAGGCATTTGTTTCCAGAGTCCAATAATATGATCATGTATTTCACTCCCCTGAACCGGCTCATGAAATCAGCACCGATGTTGTCGCTTCCGATGATACACTCAGTAGACCTATCTATCAAGAAAAAGAAAAATTAGGGGAAGACAACGCCCATCTTTCCACTGCATACGTAGTACTCTTTTTCAGACGAGCCAAGCAAACAGGTCCACTGTGTGTCAAATATCATTCGATTTGAAGCAACAGCAGTAGAACGATTAGGATATCGACTGCCCCCACCACAGGCACACCTCGTTTCACACCCACGTTCTCTCTCTCTCTCTCCCCCCCTCCCCTCTCTCTCTCT
This sequence comes from Conus betulinus, assembly GCA_016801955.1. Classification (NCBI taxonomy): domain Eukaryota; kingdom Metazoa; phylum Mollusca; class Gastropoda; order Neogastropoda; family Conidae; genus Conus; species Conus betulinus. The sequence continues at coordinate 116,250 of JADBJO010000242.1, read as the reverse complement.
CTCGCATTGAACTTATTAAGCTGAAGGCGGCAAAATTCATTTGGGCGTGCCCACCAGCGACATCTGTCCCAGAAAAACAGCGGTATTTCTCTCTCGCTGAAAACGAGTTTCACTTAGTTTAGCTCCCTTCTCCCACTACTTAATTGTTCAGCATTACATAGTTTACCTCCCTTGGCATATTTCCGAACGTAGTCTATTTGCGTGTCAACGTTTTCACGTGCATCGCTTATTGCGTCACTCAGTCATTGGTGAATTTAGCTGACTACAAATAGATAAGTGGGCGATGGTCCCGTCTGCAACAAAGGTCACACTTTGAAATTAGAGTGAAACTTCTTCATACTCCACACAATGCACTCCTGTTTAATAATAAAATCCTTCCGCGCAGCAGAAACACAGTTCCTTGCTGGCGTAACTAAGAAGAGGAAGGGAATTCTAAAAAAACAGAAAACAAAAAAAAAAAAAAAAAAAAAAAAAAAATAGATAGCTATTCTGCAAGACAATATGGACACACAGATTACAAGACAAAACACGCCGCGTTTCGGCCTCTTAGGTCTTCTTCTTAGATATCCGATAGCTCGTTCTTCGTTTTTATCGTCCTGAATGTTGTTTGTTTTTACCTGAAGAAGACCCTAACAGGTCGAAATGCGTCGTGTTTTGTCTTGTAATCTGTTTGTCCATACTGTCTTGCGGGAAAACTATCAATTCTTTTCAAAATGTGTTTCAGTTTCCGCCTGCAGTCACCTCACTTTGAAGCTAACAGAGAAGGGGTGTCCATCATGTTGATTATCATGAGTGCCAGAGTGTATATATCTATCGGTTCTGGAAACCACCACACTTTGCTCTAACAGTACGAATTTCGCACCTCAATAGAAGTCTGTGGAAACCGTTTGCACAAACAAGGCAAAGTCAACCAGCCAAGATGCAACACATCCAGTTGGGATGCTTCCAACACATCGAAGCTTCATGAGTATGAAAACAAAAAAACAACAACCTCTTTACCAACAGTGGCTATGACCTGCCCCCCATTTACAAGTGTGTGCTGAACACCAATCACTCCACCAGAGATGACAACTCAGAGGACACCAACATCCGCCGCAATTACCAGTCAGTCTGGGCTGATGAAGACCAGCAGTAGCTGACCGAAAGTTTCCCTCAGGTAAAGTTCATTGGACTCTGAGTCAGAACACACAGAAACATTTATATATACAGATATATGAATATATATAAATATACCTACTTTTTGACATGTGGTACAACTACACTGCATTTGTGTACAATTAAGAATAAGTTTTAATGTCTGTTCGTGTACTATCTCTCCATATATTCCTTGAGACTTATGTATATTCTAGCCCTTCAAATGAGACTATAAAACTGAGGTTCCGTATGTGAACGCACGCATAACATCTTTCACACAAGTAAAAATCCCATCACCAACTTTCGGAAGAGAAGGCCAGTTTGGCCGTTGGTATGAACGACACGTTACACATAGCATGCACCCTGCGTGAGAAAGGGAAAGAATGAAGGAGTTAAGGATATTGAGTGAACGATATTGAACGATATTGACTGGGTGACACGGGAAACGACTGAATGAAGCGCCGCTGCTCTTCAGTCAGCACTGTCTTGGTAGGCAGCCCGTTGTGTAAACGAGTGTGGATTGTAAAGCGCTTAGAGCTGGGTCTTTAGCCAGGATAGACGCTATGTAAGTATTCATAATTATAATGATGTACTTGGTAATAATGACGTATCTGATCAGCCGAGGCCAAGAGATGGTGGCAATGATGAAGTTATCTTAAGTTTTCAGAACAGGTCGCCTGCTATCGACTCTCTGGTGCTGTGCTAAGTGATGCACATTGTTTGTGTCCCTCTCTCTCTCTCTCTCTCTCTCTCTCTCTCTCTCTCTCTCTCTCTCTCTCTCTCAATTTCATTTTGATGAATGGGACAACTACTGCACATATGATGCACACATAAAACTCTCCATCTAGATTGATCGTTGACTCGTTGACTTACAATATTCTAGATGTAAGAGCTGACTAATATCATGCGACTAATAACTTGTACGTTGTGTGTATATTGTAAATCGTGTGTGTGTAGTGAGTGAGTGTGTGTGTGTGTGTGTGTGTGTGTGTGTGTGTGTGTGTGTGTGAGTGTGTGTGTGTGTGTGTGTGTGTGTGTGTGTGTGTGTGTGTGTGTGTGTGTGAAACAGCATGTGTACACAATCATACGTGCCCATGTGTTTGGGGAGGGGTGAAAGAGATAAAAAAGATAAGCTTAAGATGAGCGTGAGGAAGGAGAGATGGGGAACATAGGAGTATGTATATGTAAATGTTTGAAATGAAACGCATTATCCTGTGTTTTTAAATGACATTTTATATGCCTTATGTACATTTTACTTTTACCAAATACTGGAACTAGTTCTAATTTGGTGCTGTTTGCACACCGTGCTCTCTCTCTCTCTCTCTCTCTCTCTCTCTCTCTCTCTCTCTCTCTCTCTCTCTCTCTCTCTCTCTCTCTCGACTACCAAACAAGCATATGAAATGGAAAAAATCAAAATCATTTCATTGTACAAGAAATCAGAGTGTACAAACAAACTTGAGTATCTTCGATAAAACATTGATGGGATACTTATGGCTTTTCTTTTGTTTGGTTAACTGTGGAGTGAATTACGAGAAACTGTTCTTACGTGAACTTAAATAACACATGATTAACTCTTATAGACAAAATTGGGATAGTGAAATACTTAACAGTGACAGATATTCAATATATCGTTCCTTCAAATCTTTATGGCAGCCTGAGAAATACATATTACAATTTATAAATTTCGCAAAGTATTCGTGAGATTTCGACTTGATACTAGTGATTTGAATGTCCATCAAAGATATACACTAAACTCCAAAAACTGTCCATTCTGTCATCAAATCGAGGACGAAATACATTTTTTGATTGTTTGTCCATCCTGTAAAGATTTTAGTGATAAACACGATAAACATATTTTGCCTCATACTAGAAATGTTCATCAAGTATCGCTGCTTCTGTCACTGCAAAATGAAAAGAGAATTATAACTCGATTTGTGGCTATGTTCATTTTCAAAGCACTGAAACGAAGAGAAGAACTGCTATTATTTACACACACAAATACCAGAGTAATTTCAGGAAGAACATAGATTTTTGTTATGCAAATATTTTCTTTTGTAATTTACAGTAGCCGAGCGCGTGTGTGTTCTACTTTTGTCCTTGACCTCATCGCAGATAGGTCGGTGGCCTTTGCAATTAAAGCTATTTGAGTTGAGTTGAGTCTCTCTCCTTGTTCTCGTTTCTTCTGTATTCTCTTTATGACTTTCTCATTGATACATTTTATGTTCTTATGACTCTGATCTTGCTTTTAGCTGACTGTTTTTTGTCGCCCTAAAATGCACCATCATCATTATTAAGTCAATCAAGATAGGGTCCATACAATCGGAAATGCATGTCAACACACACACACACACACACACACACACACACACACACACACACGCATGCGCACCCGTGCATTCACGTTCTCTCTCTCTCTCTCTCTCACTCGCTTGCTCAATCGCGCTCTCTCTCTCTCTCTTTATCTGATGCACACACACACACACACACACACACACACACACACACACACACACACACACACACACGCACGCAGACACGCACGCACACACACACACACACACACACACACACACACACACACACACACACACACACAACCAGCTTGTAAAATCAAACAGCTCATATAGATTAACTATGGAAGAAAAATAATGAAAGAGAGAAAAAGGCTTTTGAAACAACATGGCAAAATCAACACCATTGCACTTCGCATAAAATCAAAGTGTGGGGGTAAAAAACATAAAACAGAACCCAGTCATGAACAAGTATGATCAAAAGGACTGATAAAGTATTATAGCTTAATGACTGCATGGGCAGTGTTTCTTCAAAGGGTTACCGTGTATGGGGCATGGCATGATGGAAGGCACCGCCCATCGTTCGCCTTCCGCCGTCTTTAATCTCCACTGAACAGAGTCAGAAAGCCACGTATGCTGGGGTGGAGAGAGAGAGGGTTTCATGCTAAGCCATGTATTGCTGGGTGGAGAGAGAGAGGTTTTCATGCTAAGCCATGTATTGCTGGGTGGAGAGAGAGAGAGAGGGTTTCATGCTAAGCCATGTACTGCTGGGTGGAGAGAGAGAGGTTTCATGCTAAGCCATGTACTGCTGGGTGGAGAGAGAGAGAGAGGGTTTCATGCTAAGCCATGTACTGCTGGGTGGAGAGAGAGAGAGAGAGGGTTTCATGCTAAGCCATGTATTGCTGGGTGGAGAGAGAGAGGGTTTTCATGCTAAGCCATGTATTGCTGGGTGGAGAGAGAGAGGGGTTTCATGCTAAGCCCATGTACTGCTGGGTGGAGAGAGAGAGGGTTTCATGCTAAGCCATGTATTGCTGGGTGGAGAGAGAGAGAGGGTTTCATGCTAAGCCATGTATTGCTGGGTGGAGAGAGAGAGGGTTTTTCATGCTAAGCCATGTACTGCTGGGTGGAGAGAGAGAGAGGGTTTCATGCTAAGCCATGTACTGCTGGGTGGAGAGAGAGAGAGGGTTTCATGCTAAGCCATGTACTGCTGGGTGGAGAGAGAGAGAGGGTTTCATGCTAAGCCATGTACTGCTGGGTGGAGAGAGAGAGGGTTTCGTGCTAAGCCATGTACTGCTGGGTGGAGAGAGAGAGGGTTTCATGCTAAGCCATGTACTGCTGGGTGGAGAGGGAGAGAGAGGGTTTCATGCTAAGCCATGTACTGCTGGGTGGAGAGGGAGAGAGAGGGTTTCATGCTAAGCCCATGTACTGCTGGGTGGAGAGAGAGGGGTTCATGCTAAGCCATGTACTGCTGGGTGGAGAGAGAGGGTTTTCATGCTAAGCCATGTACTGCTGGGTGGAGAGAGAGAGAGAGAGGTTTCATGCTAAGCCATGTACTGCTGGGTGGGAGAGAGAGAGGGTTTCATGCTAAGCCATGTACTGCTGGGTGGAGAGAGAGAGAGGGTTTCATGCTAAGCCATGTACTGCTGGGTGGAGAGGGGGAGAGAGGGTTTCATGCTAAGCCATGTACTGCTGGGTGGAGAGAGAGAGAGGGTTTCATGCTAAGCCATGTACTGCTGGGTGGAGAGAGAGAGGGTTTCATGCTAGCCATGTACTGCTGGGTGGAGAGAGAGAGGGTTTCATGCTAAGCCATGTACTGCTGGGTGGAGAGAGAGAGAGGGGTTTCATGCTAAGCCATGTACTGCTGGGTGGAGAGAGAGGGGTTTCATGCTAAGCCATGTACTGCTGGGGAGAGAGGGGAGAGAGGGTTTCATGCTAAGCCATGTACTGCTGGGTGGAGAGAGAGAGGGTTTCATGCTAAGCCATGTACTGCTGGGTGGAGAGAGAGGGGTTTCATGCTAAGCCATGTACTGCTGGGTGGAGAGAGAGAGAGAGGGTTTCATGCTAAGCCATGTACTGCTGGGTGGAGAGAGAGAGAGGGTTTCATGCTAAGCCATGTACTGCTGGGTGGAGAGGGAGAGAGGGTTTCATGCTAAGCCATGTACTGCTGGGTGGAGAGAGGAGAGAGGGTTTCATGCTAAGCCATGTACTGCTGGGTGGAGAGAGAGAGAGAGGGTTTCATGCTAAGCCATGTACTGCTGGGTGGAGAGAGAGAGAGAGGGTTTCATGCTAAGCCATGTACTGCTGGGTGGAGAGGGAGAGAGAGGGGGTTTCATGCTAAGCCATGTACTGCTGGGTGGAGAGGAGAGAGAGGGTTTCATGCTAAGCCATGTACTGCTGGGTGGAGAGAGAGAGAGAGGGTTTCATGCTAAGCCATGTACTGCTGGGTGGAGAGGGAGAGAGAGAGGGTTTCATGCTAAGCCATGTACTGGGGTGGAGAGAGAGAGGAGAGAGAGGGTTTCATGCTAAGCCATGTACTGCTGGGTGGAGAGGGAGAGAGAGGGTTTCATGCTAAGCCATGTACTGCTGGGTGGAGGAGAGAGAGAGAGAGGGGTTTCATGCTAAGCCATGTACTGTACTGCTGGGTGGAGAGAGAGAGAGAGGTTTTCATGCTAAGCCATGTACTGCTGGGAGGAGAGAGAGAGGGTTTCATGCTAAGCCATGTACTGCTGGGTGGAAAAAGAGTGGGTTTCATGCTAAGCCATGTGCTGCTGGGTGGAGAGAGAGAGAGAGAGGTTCATGCTAAGCCATGTATTGCTGGGTGGAGA
>JADBJO010000242.1:80000-100000 GCA_016801955.1 Conus betulinus | reverse complement strand
CTTCTTAGGTGGCAAATATTTAGTTAGTTTTTGCTGAAAACTCAACAAACAGAAACTATGGTATTGCACACCAGCCTTTTTCTGGTATAGCATTCTTCTTAAAACCGAAAAGGCAGAGGAGTGAAAATTACTCCAAAGAGGGAGACTTTCCACTATAATCTGCGGTCACTGAGGAGTCGAAACTGATTGTTTCCCTTTTTCGCGGTCAATCAGGTGTTTCGAAATACCGGTATCTAACCAGGAGTTATATGTTAGTGAGCTTTTCTCCCCATTGGAGATGGTCTCCCGCTTTGGAGACTATAAGCTTGTTGAAGGTTCATTTTGAGAAGCATTTATTATTTCCCATTCACCCACTCAGCACATACTGTCAGTTAGGCAGAATCACCTACCACTGCAGATATGAAGGCTTTGTCACCCCCCCTATTTCTATAAATCTGAGACATAAGAGCAAGCTTTGTTTATAATTCAATATTTCTTGCAGTCATTGCAACACCTAGCTGCTCTGTAAGTTGCTGGAATGGTGCTCAGTACTTAACCTTGGAATTTATTGTTTCATTATATATATAATATATATAGATATATATATATATATATATATATATATATATATATATATATATATCTCACGCAGAAGACTGCCATCCGCAATGGGAGGGGAAGGGGGGGAGGGAGGAAAGGGAGAGAATGAGAGTCATCGCACAGTAATGACAAACTGTTAAACACGATTGAGAAAATAAACTCTAAGTGAGTGTGTGTGTGTGTGTGTGTGTGTGTGTGTGTCGTGTTGGTGTGTGGGGGGGGGGGGGGGGGGGGGGGGGGGGGGGGGGGGGGGGGGTGAGGGGGGGGGGGGGGGGGGGGGGGGGGGGGGGTGGGGGTAATGACAAACTGTTAAAATATGATCGAGAAAATAAACCACTAAGCGGGAGGGAGGGAGAAGGGGGGGGGGGGGGGAGGGGATTAGGGTGAGGGGATGGGGGTTTTTCAGGGGGGAGAAAAGAAGCAAGAGAGAATTAATTTTTTTTTCTAATAAAAAATGGAAAGAGAAAAGAAAGGGTCGCAACGTGTGACCGTTGTCCATGGTCCGGTTGCGTTGGAGCCCGTAAAAAAAAAAAAAAAAAAAAAAAAAAAAAAAAAAAAAAAAAAAAAGATCGCCATCCAGTGGCCACGTCACCACGGCTCTCCCGACCAATCGGATGACGTTATTATTTCTGGTGAATGGTGAGAGAAACATCATGGCCGAACCTGATTCGAAAAGATTTTTTCTTTTCTTTTCTTTTCTTTATTATCATTATTTTTTTTATTACCTCTAGAGCCCATTTATCACTGCTACCTTGTTCGTGTCGAAGAGGAATTGGAGGATAAACGGACAGAAGATGAATCAGTAACTAGATTGTTTAAACTCAGTTTTTGTTGTCAGTTTCAGCGCTGTTTTATTTATCATCAAAAAAAAAAAAAAAAAAAAAAAAAAAAAAAAAAAAAAAAAAAACAAAAAAAAACACACACCTTCATGCCGGCCTGTTCGTCGGGCACCGTGATCTGTCGACTTTTGCAAACCGCGATGGTCCGTAGAACCATCGTCATCCGCCTGTTTGACATGCATTGAACTTTGACATAGGTTTTCAAGTGCACCCCCCCCCCCCCACCCCCTCCTTCCTCTTGTCCTGTGCTGCTAGAATCAGACAGTTCATATTTCTGTGTCGATATTTTCGCCCAACATAAATCTGTTGACAAAACAGACCTCTGTGGAGTCACTAGTGTAAACTGGCCGGCCGATGTGTAATGTGTCACGGCATCCGTAACGGGATGATTGTCAAAGTGGTATCATCAATGACCAGCAGGTCCATTGCCCTTGTCTTCTTTTTCGCTTCATTTCAGAAATGGAACCTGTTCTCTCCTATTGTCGCTAACCGTATTTTTGTATAACAATTGAAAATGGAACTAGTTTTCCTCCTACTTTCGCCAACAGTATGTTTTTCTATAATTTTTCTCCGAAGTAGATTTTTTTTTTTTCAGTGTTTCCGTGTTCTGGACCGAAATCGGGCTGTTTCTTTGCTGGCAACTCTCATCCCCCCCCCCCCCCCCCCCCCCCCCCCCCCCCCCCCCCCCCCCCCCCCCCCCCCCCCCCCCCCCACCCCCCCCCCCCCCCCCCCCCCCCCCCCCCCCCCCCCCCCACCCCCCCCCCCCCCCCCCCCCCCCCCCCCCCCCCCCCCCCCCCCCACCCCCCCCCCCCCCCCCAACCCCCCCCCCCCCCACCCCCCACCCCCCCCCCCCCCCCCCCCCCGCGCGCCCCTTTTTTTCGTGTTTTTTTTTTTTATATGCGAATCAGAATAACGGCAGAGTTGGCGTTGTCTCCCAGCCGACGGATTCTGTGCTGGAGAATGTTTCAGAATGAATTTAAAGAAAATCAGCCAGTTAACAGGCAAGCGAAACAACATTCAGGACAACGAAAAACGAACCAGGAAAAATCACATATCTTATCACAAGAGAATGTTGTTTTCAATGTTAAGCCGATCGTCGGTGAAGTCATTGACAAGTTTTTCACATTACTTGCAAGTTACGTGTTGTTGTCTGTCTATTCACTTGGGGGAGCCTCCCGTTGTTTATTTTAGAACGGCCTTTCAGGTCGTCAACACAACTTGTCATGTCCTCGGCTTTCACACTACTTATTCGGGTTTTGTTTGTTTTGTTTTGTTTTGTTTTGTTTGTTTTGCTTTGTTTTGTTTTGTTTTGTTTTGTTTTGCTTTGCTTTGCTTTGTTTTGTTTTGTGTCTGTTTTCTTTTTAAAGATCGCACACAGTGTCAGTGAGAGCGTCGAACAATTCGTTGGTCTGTGAACTCGATTTAGCGCGCACACGCACACACACATACCCACACACACGCGCGCGCGCGCGCGCACACACACTCACACACACACACACACACACGCACACACACACACACACACACACACACACACACACAGAGAGAGAGAGAGAGAGAGAGAGAGAGAGAGAGAGAGAGAGTTGGTATTGACTATGTGTTGCGTTTGCGCATGAGAAAGAGTGTGTGCGTGTGTGTGTGTGTGTGCGCGCGCGCGCGCGCGTACGCGCATGCGTACATGAGCATGCGTGTATGTGTGCGTGCGTGTGTGCATGACGTTAAGCAAGTGTTTACAGAGCACAGCAAGACATGTACGAGTCGGGGTGAAGGTGTGGGGGGGGAGGAAGGAATCACGTGGAGTGCGGGGAAATCCTTGGACAAGTTATGTGATCGACATCGCAAAGCAGATCCCCAGGAGGTGTGTGTGTGTGTGTGCGTGCGTGCGTGCGTGCGTGCGTGTGTGTGTGTTGGTTTTGATTTGTTGTGTTGGTTTGTTTGCTTTTCTCGGAAAGCGTTCTGATCTGCAACACCTGTACGAACTTGTGTATTAAAACTAGTTAATGAAGTGCATTATCATTCACCGGGTAGGTAGATTATTTTCATTTGTTTATTCTTTCCTCTCTGCGTTCATATGCTACTTGTTTGTATTTGTGATGCTGCAATACCGTTTGGAAACCGATTGGAAGAACACTGTGCACACTTTAGAAGGATTTTAAACCAGCCGAGGTAAACCGTTTCTCCTGCATTGTGACACGCATGTTGGTTACCTTGCACAGGTTGCCTTGTTTGGATTATTGATGAAAATAATTTTGCCGGCCATGTCCGGAGTTGGTTGGAGCAAGTGTTTTTCTTTTTTTTTCTTTTCTCCGGAAGTTATCCTCATGATCAATCATTGTGCTCATCTCCTGTTCTTGTAGACTTGCTGTAGAGTAGACAAATTGAGACCCTCTTTCTTTCTATGTCCAGCAACTTTCCTACTGAAACATGCAACATTTTCAGTTGTTTCAGTGTCAGTGGCAACACGCAGTTAAAAAAAAAAAGGTGACATCATTGTTCCTTGTATCACGCCCACTATGACATGGACATTGGACGTTTTACCTTTTCTCCACTAAGTTGAATCAAGGGCCAGGGAATAAACATGAAAGGGAGCAAACTCTTCCTGCACTCGAATCAAACATGGTATTTAGTTTGTTGCTCACAAGACACAAAACTTTGATAAAAGTGTATATGAAAATATATCGAAATATGAAGGAGGATACAAGGCGCAATTTTTCCTTTTAAAGACAAAACCGAGAGTGATACGGGATCGTTTAACAACATTGAAATGGGGGTAAAAACAAGATATTAGAGGAGACCAAAATATAAATATAACCATAACATTACACAATTTTTCAGCCATGGAAAAAGACAACTTTGTGAATATCTGAGGATCAAACAAGGATAGTCCTCCGATTTATCAGGATTTCTTTTAATTCATAGAACAACATTCATAGAATCGAGATATGATTGCATTGGAGACCTAAGATAGGATTGCATTAGAGACTTGAACCTTGATATAGAATTGCATTGGAGACTTCAACCTTGAAATAGGATTGCATTGGTGACTTGAACTTGTGATAGGATTGCATTGGAGACTTCAACCTTGAGATAGGATTGCATTGGAGACTTCAACCTTGAGATGGACTCGGTGTACGATTATGACGTCTCTAAACATGTCATCAACCTTAGAGCAAGGCAGAAATTAGAAGCAATGATGGCTAAACCTGAGCTAAAGAACATATGGAGGGAACATAGTGTAGACGATTTACAGATAAAAAAAAAAAAGGGGGGGGGGGGGGGGGGAGAGAAAAAAAAAAGTACTCCCACAAAAGAAGACTCGACTTTTTCTGCTATCAGATTATGTGCACTCACTTTATGAAAACAACGACTTATTAACACGTTATCCATCAGACCATTCTATGGTTACTATGAATGTGTCATTTCGGGAAGGGGGTTGGGATCAAAACATTTATGGTGAGATCTAATTCCTCAATTTACAAAGGGCTAAATATATCCAGGACATTTACAACGAAACTTCCAACGTTATGTTGGAAAATACTGCTCATCATTAAGATACCATTGACTTAAATGAGAAGGACGTTAACCTCAAAATATCTAAAGTTATTTTAAGATTTTCCCTTGATGAAAATAAGGTTTGAGACTAATGAATATTGAAGCACAGAAGAAAAAAAGACATAAGGGGAAACTATTCTTGTTGATAATATTGATCACACTGAACGGAAACAAAATAAACTGACTGGATACGTGGGAAAATGAAAGAAACAATAAACTAAAGTACGTCATGAAATTGTGCAAGAAGAGTTACTCTGAGACTCTGAGACGAAGCGAATTACAATTGGGAAAGCAGTCAGAAAGTATTTTTGCAGGTTTGAAAAGAGAAATTGTTAGTACACAAATTACAAAAAGTGTGTAAAGAAAATGACGAGAATATAAGAACAGATTCATAAGGGTTAAAAGAATGAAGTCCATCATTTCTGTCCCGTAAGTCTAAAAAGCGAATGAAAACAGATTACTCCAAAGAAGGGACCGGATAAATGAAACACCACGATTATTACCTGAGGGTAGGTATTGCCTTTTTGAAATGAACATACAAACAGAAGGAAAGAGCCCTATATGGTTTTGGTGTAGCGTTTTTCAATTTCTTTCTGGAATGATTTTGGTTCCTTCATTTTCAGGGCTCTAATTTACGACCGAAATGAGGCTTTCTAACTCGCAAAACCGAAAGTAAAGGTTCAAGAACTGGGAGACCAATTTCATGTTTAAGCGCAATATGTAAGGTAGAACTTTCTTGTACAGCCAACAGGATCTCTAAGTGATACTAAAATTGGCCAGAGAATCTATTACTGTTCAATATACGGGAGACAACACAAGGGTAAGATACAAGACATTTGCCAGGTACGCAAGAATGGAGTTGGGGGGGAATTCATACAGTGTGGTAGGTGCTATGTCCACTTCCACTCAACAATTCTCTTCTTTGCGTGTTCACGCTTTATTTCTAATACTTGTGGGGGTTGCATACTTCCGGTTAGACAGTATCCTTTTTTTGAGCACCACCAAATTTTCTCTCTTTTTTTGTGCCAATTTTCGTGTCTTTTAGACCATGACAGTGTTTAGTTTTTGCACAGCTAATACCCTTTTTTAATCTGAAAAATGTTTAGGTTCTTTTTGTGCCACGCTCTCTGAAAATTTTGACAAACAAAATTTCCCCGAGGTGAGTACTTTTTACACTTTGTTTACATTTGTCGGCCATCGATTTTCCATCTACCGTCTCTGCAAACCATGACTTGTACATGATTCATCATGCCGCAATTCAACTTTACTCTCCTGGCACTTGTCTTGTACGCTTTCTCATGGAATGTTTTTGCGCGTGATGTTTATATCTCCATGCTGACCAAGTTGTGAGGTTCAACTTCTCTGATAAGACAGTCATCCGCACTTGTTCATCTGGATTGTGCCTGTTCACTCAAGCTCTTGCAGACAGCTGGAAGAAGAACCACAGATTTCTGTCTTACAAAAACCAGCTTGTGCCCTTATATCTATGTACTCTGTTACTACTACTTTCCTACGCACCCGAGCCGAACCCTGGACCATCGTCTCAATCTTCTGGTGGGAATGACTCGCATTACCCCTGTGGAACCTGCGACATCTCTGTCAGCTGGTCGGAAAGAGGTGTTGCCTGCGATACATGTGGTATCATGCCCGCTGCCAAAGCATCCCAACACTGAAATACGAAGAACTTCATCATGGGGACATCTCGTGGCACTGCGCCATTTTGTGGCAGCCGCAATGGAATTACAGTTTTTGACCTTCATGGAGTTAATTGGCCTGACAGTTGATTGGTCTGACAGTTCTACTTCCTTCATGATGATTCCGATATCTCCTCAACTACGCCAACTGAACCCTGGACCATCGTCTCAATCTTCTGGTGGGAATGACTCGCATTACCCCTGTGGAAACAAACGAGAGCCACCAAAAGCATCCAAACCAAATACGAGAACTTCACATGGGGTCTCGTGGCACTGCGCCATTTGTGGCAGCCGCAATGGAATTGATGATTGGTCTGACAGTTCTACTCCTTCATGATGATTCCGATATCTCCTCAACTACGCCAACTGAAACCACCTTCAAGCCTAACCACATGTCTACTGCTACGAGAGCAAACCAACAGAACAAATCCAAATATAGGCCTTTACGTGTCCTAAATATCAACTTTCAATCCAGTAGAGGAAAACGAGCGGAAACAATTCATCTTATCGACAGTACCAAACCGGACCTTATTATAGCCTGTGTAACTTGGTTAGATAGCTCGATCTCCGATAATGAAGTCATCCCTGGTATGTACACTATATACCGCAAAGACAGAGATAAACACGGAGGCGGTGTCCTGGTGGCTGTCAGATCCAACCTTGAGAGTTTTATCGTCCCAGAACTCTCTACAGGCTGCGAGATCGTATGGGTTGGTGTTAAGCTGCTTGGCAGGAAAACTCTCTACCTGTGTGCGTTTTACCGCCCCAAGACCGCAGATGTACCCAGCCTTGCGAAACTGGGCGAGTCACTAGACAGGGCGGCTAGGATCCCGAATGCATACATCCTTATGGAGGGGATTTCAACTTTCCTGGTTGGGACTGGAACACTTTGACACTCAAACCTGGTACTAATTGTGTTGAACTCCACAGAAAATTTAGAGATCTACTGCATGACCATGGTATGCAACAACTAGTGCTAGAAACCACAAGAACAGACAAAAAGAAAGAAACCCATAGCACGCTAGATCTTTTTATTACCAACTGCCCGCATCTCATCCCTAGGGTTGAAGTCATTCCTGGCTTGTCGGACCATGACATCCCATATTGTGAATTCTCCTTAAGCCCACCACGTATCAAGCAGTCTCCAAGGCAGATCCCCCTCTACGATAAGGCCAACTGGGAGGCGATGAGGAAGGACATGAAGGACCTGCACTTGGCGATGGTGAGCGATGAAAACAACCTCACCACAGAGGATCTTTGGACCAAGTTCAAGGACACCCTCATCGCGACAATCCAGACCAATGTCCCCCACAAGACAGCGCGTACTAGGGCCTGTAAACCGTGGATCACAGCTGACATCCGTAAGATTGCCAAGCGCCATGTCAGAGTCTACAAGAGAAAGAAAAAACAAGATATTCCTGAACTAGAAGAAGAACATAAACAATTCAGAAGATGGAAGCAAGGCATGATAAGACGCTCGTACTGGGATATATCCATAGGTCAGTCGAAGGTGACCCTGAGTCGGCAGAAGGTTCATCCCCGAACAAGCGATTCTACACCTTCGTCAAGCACCAGCGCAGATCAACTCTGGCGTCGCACCCCTGAAAGTCGGAAAGCTTGTGACGGATCCCACCGCAAAGGCGGAGGCTCTCAACAAGCAGTTCCAGTCAGTGTTCAGTGAGGGACGCGAGTACACAGATAAGAGTTTCGCGCTAAGTGCAAGATATCTGACATTTCTTCCAGCTCAACCCTCTCAGTTGTCTTGATTACTGAACAGGCATTCAGAAACTCCTTTCCAAACTCATCCCTCATAAAGCCTGTCGCACTGACAAAATCAGTCCTCGCATCCTGAAACCTTGCCCCTGAAATATCCCCAGTCCTTATTATGATCTATCAGTCCTCTCTTGACACTGGTTATGTCCCTTCTGATTGGAGACATGCAAACGTTGCACCAATATTTCAAGAAGGGAGAACACTATGACCCATCTAATTACCGCCCAGTCTCTCTGACCTCTATCCCCTGCAAAATCCTGGAACACGTCAGCGCTCTCATGTCTCACTTAGAAGCCAACGAAATCTTATGTCCAGAACAACACGGCTTTCGCAAGTTTCGCGTCTGCGAGACACACTACTTAATTTTACAGAAAAAAAATCTAGAAAAAGGCAATCAGGCAGTTGTCATCATTATGGACTTTGCGAAGGCCTTCGATAGAGTGAACCACAGCCTCCTTATCCACAAACTGAAACATTACGGCGTCCTTGGAAGGATCAACAAATGGATAGCAGCATTCTTGAAAGACCGGCAACAATCGGTGGTAGTGGATGGCGCAGCTTCCAGCCGGGTCAGCGTGCAATCTGGGGTCCCACAAGGGTCTGTTTTAGGGCCGGCTCTTTTCTTGGCGTACATTAATGACTTGCCAGAAGAACTCTCCTCACTGACACGCCTGTTTGCTGATGACACAGCTGTCTACCGTTTGAAGGCCTCCAAAACCGACCAAAGCTTACTTCAGGAAGATCTCAAGAAGTTAGAAGCATTGGAGCACAGCTGGGACATGGCATTCCATCCTGGAAAATGTACTACTCTCCCAGTTACAAAACTATCCTCTCTTGCAACATCCGACTACACCCTCTACAACCATATTCCAGAAAACTGTCTCTACCTCCAAGTATCTAGGCGTTACCATCACAAATGACCTAAGCTGGGACCTGCACATCAACGCCGTCTGTGCTAAAGCCAACAAGACCCTCGGCTTCCTTAGAAGAAACCTGAAGATCTCAGCAGTGCGCCTCAAAGAAACAGCCTATAAGACTTTTGTCAGACCGATCTTGGAGTACGCATGCATCGTATGGGACCGGCATACCCAAGTCAACATCAATAAGACTGAAACTGTCCAGAGACGAGCAGCACGGTTTGTAGTCAACCGGTACTATATAACACATCTAGTGTCACCGCGATGATCGACAAACTGCAATGGCCGACTCTGCAGCACAGACGCAAGGTTGCTAGGCTTGCCATGCTACAGAAAAAATGGGACGGAAAGGCGATCGTCGACAAAAGCTGCATCGTGCCAGCCCCTCCCAGACAAAGAAGGAAGCAATCCCGCCAGCTCAACCAGATCCAGTGTAAAACCCAATATCGACAAGCTTCCTTCTTCCCCAGAACGATACGTGACAGGAACAACCTGCCTGAAACAGCTGTGGCAGCGGACACCTTGGACACCTTTACGTCTAGGGTGCCCCCCAGTCAGTAGTTAGTGAGATAATAGGTCCCTTCCACCCCCCTCCCCCTCCCCCATCCCCACTCTTACCCAATAGCTTTTCTTAAAAATTTATTTTTGGGGCCCTGCTGTCTTAGATCAGCAATGGACCGGCTAGCTCGGAAGGGCGAAAAGTGAAGTAACAGTAGCCTGCCGGAGAACCCACTTAGAGCAGGACTAGGTTTTAATCCTCACACTTTTAGGTCTATCGCTTTCTATAATTTGTTTTTCTTCCATCGCACCCCCCAGAGAACGGCGTAAAAATCAATTTGAAGATTGTGGCCATTTATGCAGTAAAAGTAAAAGAGGGTCCGAACCCACAGATGACCCCATGGAACCAGCATCTCCCTAGACAGATCAACACTTGTTCAGTGTGTTCTGAGTGTCGTCATGACTGCAGTCTGCCCCTTTGAACGCCTTGGAGGTAACAAGGAAGAGATCGGAACGTCACATCCTGTAACCACCCCCTCAACGAAACCATCACACCTGCCACCGCCTTCCACCTACCCTGTAAGCCTCCTCCTCTTCTTCCGATCCCTACACCTCTCCCCCCCCCCCTCCTCCCCCCCCCCCTCCCCCCCATACATTACTCCCATTGAACCGTTTCCTATTGATTTCCAGAAAAAAAATCCGTTCATTAGAAACACATTTAACAAAAAAGATTTTGCGGGTTCGCAGTGTAGTTATTGAATCTGACCAGTTGAGAAAAAAATGGGACCGAGAGGGGGAAAAAGAGATGGAGGGGGCGTAAGGGGTAGAAGACAGTTACAGACAGACAGAAAAGCCACAAACAAAAAAGATGGGAAAATAGGCATCCCACAACACTTTCTAATTACACAAACAGATCACAGTAGCTTACATAAATGTATAAGAAAATAGACATCCCACAACACTTTCTAATTACACAAACGGATGACTGTAGCTTACATAAATGAATGAGTGACAAGTAACAAGTACAGAGAGAGAGAGAGAGAGAGAGAGAGAGAGAGAGAGAGAGAGAGAGAAAGCAGTGAAGGGGGGGGGGGGGGAGGCAGAAAATCCCCAAAGTAGGTGAAAAAGAATGACAAGAGATCCAAATACACGCAGAACACCCAGAGCAGAACTTGGCAAAGCAGATTAATGATATGAAAATAGTTTAAAAGAAAAATAAAATGAAAAGAAAATCAGAATACTAATCACCTTCAGTTCTGTCTCTCTGCAGTTCTGTCTCTCTGTAGTTCTGTCTCTCAAACCAGACTGGCGTGGCGAGTACTCAGTAAATACCCTGAGCACCCCAACGTGAAAGCAAGCGTGTTGGCCGTCGCAGGAATCGCGCGCACACTGGGCACAACATGCACACACACACACTCACGAACATACACTGCCAGCTGCTGAGCAGTTGAATCCTTTATTGTATCTTTCCACCAAAACATAAGTAGTACTTTCCCTCTCTCTCTCCCTCCTCCTCTCCCCTTTCTCCTACTCCCCTCCCCATCCCCACCCCCTCCACCCCCCCAACGACGACTACCAACCACCAACCATCACGATCTAAAACTTGTGGCTGGTGAATCAAAGGCAGCGGATGATGTGTATGGAAGATTATTCGTTCAAAAAGTAATTTCTTTACCCTGAAGAAAAGAAAGAGTGACTACATACCATCGAACACAATTTTCATGAATTACTAATATCCCATGGCCCACGCAAAAAAAGAAAAAAAGGAAGAACTGACACTCGACACATGCTGGAAACAATCACTCTTGCGACAGTTCATCAGAAATGAGGAGAAATTCAACTGTGATCATTTTATGCAAGAACTAAGAAGAAGAAGAAAGAAGAAGAAGAAGAAAAAATGGTGAAAATATTAGCATCTGGCTATTTCGGTACAGTTAGCTTTTATGTTGCAATATGATGTGAAAAAAAAAATTTATCCTTACAGATTGGTTAGTCTAAAATATCCTTTTTCTTTAAATAGCGTTTTCGCGGAGACTGTGAATACATGAGAAACTGACCTCATTGTTTTGATTTTTTTTGTACCCTCAAAATGATGTGTAGAAAGAGACTTTGAAATACTTTTTGTCTACGCCTTTAGTCCGATTTGAAAGTGCGTAGCACTATTTTGAAAGAAAAGGCGTTAAAATATTTTGAAAAGTATAAAACAAAAGTGAAAGAACCTGAAATTACTAAATGGCAACGTGTCGCGAAGATTCTCAATCACTCTTTCATGACAAAAAAAAACTAAAACAAAAACAAAAAAAACAAAAACGAAAACAAAAAAACAAACAACAACAACAACAACAAAAAACACGCCGGTTTTGAGATGAGTACGCTTCCATAACTGATCGTCCACATCCTTAAGCCAAAGGTAAAGCAAACGTCGACTGATGAGTAGCGTTTCGTTACCCCGAGGCTGTTAAAAAAAATACAGGTCGTTAAGAACGAATCACGATCATAATACTTACCAACTAAAGATTTTACGAGTTCTGCTGCTGAAAATGGCAGCTCATGATTTTAAAAATATACGCTGAGCCTTTCAAGATATCATTACTTTCTTTGTGTACTGAAGATAAGTAAAATGCAAACGGATGGGATTTCAATCATTTGCCGTGTGTGAGTGTGTGTGTGCCAAATCACTGTGCCAACCTTCATCTGAGGTTGTTTTGCAGCGTCGAACACAGGCACTTAGACAGACAATGGCATGGCTATTGGGACCATGTGGAAACTGGGATAAGCTGGTGGACTTCATCAGCAGGCAGCACTGCACCAGCTTGGGCGATACAGTCTTCACCAACTGCCAGAAGGAGACCATGAAGGTTTTTAGCCAGCATGTGGGAGAGCCGGTTCCAAAAACACTTCATCTGAAGTCTGTGCCAGCTCTTATTCACTGGAAGGCACTATTGGTGTTGATGGCCTGTATGAGCCCGAACAGGCAGGACTGCTGGCGGAGGAAGTACCCAGCACCAGTGGACATGGAATCCCCTGAGCCTTCTGCTTGCCGTCAGGGTGCCTGAGAGTGACACTGTGACAGTATGCTGAGGGGATGTGGAGAGCATTGTGGCAGGCCACGAATTGGTTTGTTGCTTCACCGGATGGCTGAGGTGATTGGTCCGGTTTCCCCGAATGCAGCGTCTTCTGTCCACCCAAGGTGACGTATGTATCTAGGATGGGCAGAGGGAAGCGATGGCCACTTTTGGCTAGTATATCGGGGGGCCGGTTCCGGGTAGCTTCCAGATGTTCCCGGCTGAGACGGCAACCGTCCTGGTTCATTGAAAGTTGGCATCCGCAGACCTTCCGAAGTGGCTGAAGTATTTGAGCTGGATCGGACGAGGTCGCAGACGGGCAATGGATCAGTTTCCATGGGTCTGTTGGCTCGCAGTGCTTTCCGCATCTTTGGCTGCTAAACACGGATCACTCTCAGAGGACCTGCAAGTCAACACTAACCAGACATGGGCTCAAGCGAGGTGAAGAGCTCCCTTCCTCACTGCAACCCCTGGATGAAAAGCTTTCATCGTAAAGGGGGGGGGGGGGGGGTAATGACGCACGGTTTCTGCGCACATAGGCGAGCTCAGCGGAAGTGCACCTCGCGTGAGAAGTGTTCACTGACAGTCAAGTAAGCAGGCAAACGAACTCCGGCAATACGACACTAGGCCTTGCAGCTAACTTGTTAGATTAGGAGTTCGACACGCGGGCTTGAAGGAAGTGGACCGGCTAGGACTAACTTACAGTTAGTGAAGGAGCTTCGTCGTGCTTACAGTTACACTAGTGACAGACCAGTGCTAGGGCCTCCAGTTAACAGGAGACAGTTTTGCCCTAGCACTGCGACGGTACAGCCGTAGACGGTTACAACGGCTAGGACGGCTTTGACAATACCACTGCTGGGCCCGGAGACTGACAGAAAGACAGTGACTGTCACAGACCTTACCGGGTAGTTCATGCCAGTGAAGAGTTTGGGTAAGAATCTTGACAAAACCCCCAAGCCTGAGTCTGAACTGACCAGATAAGGTAGAGTGCGCGTGTGTGTGAGTGTGCAAGTGCTTAGTATATAAACGGACTTTCTCTAAAGTGTAGGGAAAACACTTCATTGGTGTCAGGAGTGGGATTTGGTACAAAGTCCTAACTGTGGCCAGTCACTGCACGCCGGGAGAGAATCGTTCAGCTGACGGGACTGCACTCTCAATGACTGTGGTGCCGGAAGTGGTTTCTGACCAAATCCAAATTAAGTCAGTTTTCAGACGACACATTCCCTACACTGGATTAGGATAAAAAAAAAAATCTTACGAAAAGTTGTTCAAGACACTTGAAGAACTTAAAGAAATGTCAAATCTGGTATTTAAATAATGATAATGATAGTAATAATAATTACACACACACACATATCTCTCTCTCTAGATATATATATAGGGAAGGGAGAGGATGGGGCAGAGAGAAAAGAAGGGAGGGAAGAGATGGGGCAGAGAGAGAGGAGGGAAGGGAGAGGATGGGGCAGTTTCAAATCTGGTATTTAAATAATAACAGTAATAATAGTAATGAATACACACATCAATCTCTCTCTTTCCACATATATAATAAACTAATAAATTCCAAGGATAAGTACCGAGCACCATTCCAGCAACTTACAGAGCAGCTAGGTGTTGCAATGATTGCAAGAAATATTGAATTATAAACAAAGCTTGCTTTTATGTCTCAGATTGTAGAAATAGGTGTGTGTGTGTGTGTGGGGGGGGGGGGGGGGGGGTGATAAGTCTTCAAATCGGCAGTGGTAGGTAATTCTGCCTAACTGACAGTATGTGCTTGAGTGGGTGAATGAAGAATAATAAATGCTTCTCAAAATGAACCTTCTGCAAGCTTATAGTCTCCAAAGCGAGAGACAATCTCCAATGGGAATGAAGCTCACTAACATATAACTCTTGGTCAGATACCGGTAAAACTCCTGGTCAGATACCGGTATTTCGAAATCTGATTGTTTCTCCTCAGTGACCGCGAAAAGTGGTAATTTGACTTCTCTGCCTTTTCGGTTTTAAGAAGAATGCTATACCAGAAAAAGGCTGGTGTACACAATACCGTAGTATGTTTGTTGAGATTTTAAAAAAAACAACCAAAGGTGCCACCTAAGAAGCAAAAGAAAATCATGAAAGAGCAAAACAAGCTACATTTTCTTGTGAAAAGTAGAAAATATAAAAAGATAACCTCTTAAGACACAAGTGCTGAGGGCCAGTTCTTGGAATGAATCTGCAAGGGACTAAATTACAATTTACTAATAAATTCTAAGGATAAGTACCGAGCACCATTCCAGCAACTTACAGAGCAGCTAGGTGTTGCAATGATTGCAAGAAATATTGAATTATAAACAAAGCCTGTTGTTATGTCTTAGATTGTAGAAATAGGGGGTGATAAGTCTTCATATCTGCAGTGGTAGATAATTCTGCCTAACTGACAGTATGTGCTTGAGTGGGTGAATGGGGAGTAATAGATATATATATATAGAGAGAGAGAATTATAAACAAAGCTTGCTCTTATGTCTCAGATTATAGAAATAGGGGGGGGGGGGGGGGGGGGGTGATAAGCCTTCATATCTGCAGTGGTAGATGATTTCTGCTAACTGACAGTATGTGCTTGAGTGGGTGAATGGGGAATAAATAAATGCTTCTCAAAATGAACCTTCAGCAAGCTTATAGTCTCCAAAAAGCGGGAGATCATCTCCAATGGGAGAAAGCTCACTAACATATAACTCCTGGTCAGATACCGGTATTTCGAAACCTGACCGTTTCTCCTCAGTGACCCTGGAAAGGTAATTTGACTCCTCTGCCTTTTCGGTTTTAAGAAGAATGCTATACCAGAAAAGGGCTGATGTGCAATACCATAGTATGTTTGTTGAGTTTTCAAAAAACTAACTAAAGGTGCCACCTAAGAAGCAAAAGAAAATCATGAAAGAGCAAAACAAGCTACATTTTCTTGTGAAAAAGTAGAAAATATAAAAAGATAACCTCTTAAGACACAAGTGCTGAGGGCCAGTTCTTGGAATGAATCCGCAAGCGACTAAATTACAATGAAACAATAAATTCCAAGGATAAGTACCGAGCACCATTCCAGCAACTTACAGAGCAGCTAGGTGTTGCAATGACTGCAAGAAATATTGAATTATAAACAAAGCTTGCTTTTATGTCTCAGATTATAGAAATAGGGGGGTGATAAGCCTTCATATCTGCAGTGGTAGATGATTCTGCCTAACTGACAGTATGTGCTTGAGTGGGTGAATGGGGAATAATAAATGCTTCTCAAAATGAACCTTCAGCAAGCTTATAGTCTCCAAAGCATATATATATATATATATATATATATATATATATATATATATATCTCCAAAGCATATATACATATATATATCAGGTTAAAAAAATTAAAACCACCCTAGAATGTAGTGTAATTCAAGCAAAGCACAGATAAACCATAGAAATTGAACTAAAAAAAACAAAACAAAAAAAACCCCTGATAATCTATCGATCCCGGCTTAAGGTTGATCTCTTAAATTTAACAGAAATCAACACAGTAGACATGCTGCTTGCGGCACGCAAATTGTTGAAAATCGTGTTGTAAGAGATACGCAGATACCTTAGGTGGGTAGCAATGTTACTAATCCCTTATCTTAACCAACTGTAACCATTTCTCTCCGCACAGCCGAAAGGTAAGTACTGTTTTGTTACCAGCCGCCCGTGGCGAAGTGGTTAGCGTCGCGGACTCCCGGCTGGGAGGTCGTGGGTTCGAATCCCATCAGAAGTCATGTGGGTTTTTCTGCCCCGACTGGCTCCTACCCAGAGTTGAGTTTGCTGCAGGCTCAGTTGGGAAGACTGGGACCACACAGTCGAGTTTCATCCACTTAATGATGCGTTTCTGGGAGTGTTGCTCAAATTTCCTGACCGGCACTGCAGGTGTCTGTATCTCTCGGGCCTGGTTGACGCCGGGATATATTGTGGAGGGGGGCGTAGAGTACAGCCCTGTCATGTGGTCTCGGACCGAAATGGAAATCCGTAGCATCATCTTAATCATCCTCATCATCGATCAGCATCGATCAGCATAAAAAAAGTCTCAAATTCTGTGGCCCTTCATGCCCTGCTCTCATGGTGACCTCAATTTCGACGTCCTCTCCACGTCTGTGGCCTTGGTTTGGTTTCCGTCCGGTCACCGGTATCGGCGAGTCCATGGGGGCTGTCGTTGGACGGACGTAGTGGCGTCCTCCGGAGGGAGATCCCACTCACGCCGGCTCCGCGACTAAGCAATTATTGTCGTCAGTAGGGGGCTTAGTAGGTGGTGTCCTGCGTATGTTAGATCAGAACAGGCGCCACTGAACACCACTGAAGTGACTCGGCAGCAGTGCAGTGTCTCCTCCGGTGGGTTGCTTCTTGACGACTTGACATTGACTGCTCCCTGTGGATTGCCGGTGCCGGGTCTGTGGCGGGGCCGACCGGCTGTGTGGCTGTGGACGGGGTGTTGGAATGAGCGGCGTGGGTGCACTGCCTCTGAGGTGGCGCAGAGGTTGGGACAGCAAAAAAAAAAAAAAAGTGTTTTGTTCATGTTTGTTTGTTATTGTCACGTCTGAGGACGACTTTGTGTCGAAAATTCACTGGTTTGTTTTGCAGTCTACTAAATTTGCGTTACTGTACATCTTGTTTTGTCTGTTTGTTTGTATGTTGGGTCATTTTCAGTGACGCAGCAGTCTGTTTTCAGTGTAAACTGTTACCAAATTCACTGGACAGTGACATAAAACAACTGTAAAATATGCGTTTCAGATTCGTATAGGTTAAAAGCCAGGCAAGATGAAAACGAGTATACTCACTTCCAGCATCAGAAAACGGCGGAACAGAAATGTATTGAAAACAAACAAAAACATTCTTCTCGTGCAGCAACTCAAACATATCTTAAACCGCCGGGCCACAAACAAACTAACGGAAATGTTCTTGTACAGCGAGCAGAGTACAGCTAAGGATAATCATGGACCAGCTGAAAGTACTTGGCACGACAGAAAACCTGCCAGCTGTCATGATCCAAGCCAAAAACATTCTCCATCTGAAGTGTTAAGTACTGTGTCTGTGAATGACCGAGCGACGGCACTGTTGATTGGTGACTCTATTATTAAACACGTGGAGCCCAAAAGGCTAGCTCTTCGCTCTCACACCTATTCAAACTTTGTATTCCTGGCATGTGCGCTCCGAATTTAGAGCGTTGGCTTTCACAGCGATCACCAAACAACAAAATCCAAGCGCTGGTTGTACAAGTTGGGGTCAATAATTGCCCCTCAGGACAAGTTCCTACTGAACAATGGGAAGGGGTGATTCAGTCATGTTGTAAAGTTTTCCCTTTTGCAAAAATCGCATATAATTCCCATCATTCCTTCGAACCGTAATCTGAAAACTGCATGCAGCTCTAGTGGTATAACTTTCATTGATAATACTGATTCTTTTATGACTACGTCTGGTGCTCCCAGGCTGGCTGTGTATCAGGACTTTGTTACCCTAGCTTTAAAAGGGTCTGCTCCACTGGCTGCCAGTGTCAAACGTACTTTAATTCACTGGCTCGTAGACACCTTCCCACCCCAGAAAAATTTTCAAGAAGCAGAACATGGTTTAACCTGTGGTCTGCAGCCAGGTGGCAACGTGAACAGTCGTTCCATGGGTACAGACCGCCAAGCGTCAGATGTCTAGGGACCTGACCATGGCAGTGCAGAGTCTGTTTATTGTGTGCCTACAACTCGGGTTGAATCATGTGGCTATGATCCCCGAAATACCAACGCACACGATCCCAGTATCCATAATTCCAATGACCCCACCTTTGATAATGATGCTGGCTGGCGATACAATTTCAGGCCAGCCCCTGCTCAGTACAGCGGTACGGAGTACAGGGCGCCAACGCACAGTATGCCATTCACTCAACGACAACACAGCTCCGGTCGTGGTCCTGATCATGGACCCTTTCCTCCATCTCCACAGTCCATGGCCCACTCTCCTCCCATGATCAATCCCCGTAGTCGGCACTCGGGCATACCATCTTTTATTCACTCATCCCTCTTTACAAGAGATCTGTTTATTCCAACCTGGAGAAGGAGTCCAGTTCCCCGCATTATGTCAAAGGGAACCCAGTGTTTTCCTATTAACCCCAGAATCAAACACAGTACGGACACACAGGCAGTTACTCCTCAAAATAATATTAATCAATACCTTTACCTGTTAAACGTGATGACTTCTCACATTTTAAATCTCCAGCAGAACATTCAAAGATAAGTCATGCATAATTCAGGCTTCTAATCCTTGTGCCAGAACATGTATGTTTACGTCTACATGTTGGTACATGCACGTGAGTATGTATGAGTGAGAACATTAGTGTGTATATGCTGCAGGTTCACTGTACTCAATGACATAATGCATTATATTTGCAACTGTAACTTGAAGGCAGCTATTTTGATCTCGCTGTGTATCTAAGCACGTGTTTTTTATGTAAAATAATTTTGCATATTACGAAATGTGCTTGTTAGTTTTGTACACATTTTTCTGAATATTTGACAGAATACTTTTTGTCATTCTTTATTTACCTGATCCGTTTACGTGCTTTATGCATAACTGCTTGTTTTGTGGTAATTACTGGGGTTGATGATTTGAGTTTCACTTAAGGTTTTTTGATATTGGATTTTTTTTTTTTCCTTCCCCCCCCCCCCCCCCCCCCCCCCCCCCCCCGAGTCCAATTGTGTCTTACAACTGTGCAACCCAGTTTGCGTTACAGTGCTAACTTCCTTTTGTGCATTCTTATCAAGGCTCACCGCTCAGTTGCATATATTGCACATGTTTCTATTTACACTGGCTGAACCAGATACTAGCTGTCCTTGAAGCTGCAACGTGTATCAGTTAGTTCTGATCAGAACTCGCAATGCCCACGGTGAATGCGTGGTCTTCTAGGGACGGCCTCCGAGTAGGCTTTTTTTAAATATCAACCATGTTGTAAACAAATTAGATAAGTTATCTTCTATTGTATATAACTCTGGCCGACAGTTTCACATATTTTGTTGTGCTGAATCACATCGAAGAATACATCTGATGCAGACTTATTTATTACCGGTT
>JADBJO010000242.1:52500-75000 GCA_016801955.1 Conus betulinus | reverse complement strand
CTTTTAAGAAAAAAAAAAAAGAAAAAAGTATTCCATAAAAAGAAACATATTATAAATCGATTCATATTTATCATTTGTTTCATATGTATTGATTTATTCATTGATGCATTGATTGTTTGAATATTTATATTGATTATTGCCGCTATTGTTTGAATATTTATATTGATTATTGCTGCTATTATTTGTTGCTATTATTAATTAATTTCTTTACCTTATCAATTGATTGCCATTATTTATTACTTTTGATTGGCATTTGCGTTTCCCCATATCTTTAGAACCCCATCTATTATTCTTTATAACTATCATTTAGTTGCTTTAATAGTCTAGATTTTAAGTGTGAGAGTGAGTTGAGGAAAACAGAATTTTTACTTTTTTTTCGGTGGGCGCATCTTTTCACCTTTATTAATTCCAGTTAAGTCCACTTACGGTTCATTATGTAGATGAAGACAAAATGTTTCACGAAGTATTTGCAGCGAGTAAATCATTTGGTCTGGGAGATCAAGCTTTACTGGATTATATGGATAAATGTATTGTGCAAGATTTAGAAAGAGAAGAGAGGTTAAAGGTGAAGCAAATGCAAATGCAAGAAGAAACTAAGAGAGAAGAGTTAAAAATGAAAGAGATAGAGGAAAACTAAGAGAGAAGAGTCAAAAATGAAAGAGATAGAGGAAAGTAAAAGGGAAGAGTTAAAACTAAAAGAAATGGAAGAGAGACCAAGAGAGAACTTGTCCGAGAGCAAGAGGAAACTAAAAGAATACAATTGCAAATGTCTAGTCAAAATGTTACTTCATACCAGGACGGCACCAACGTAAACAGGTCAAACGCCCTCCGTCCATGCAGAAAACAATGAAGTTTATGACGAACTCCTTAAAGAAAGTTTGCTTAAGAAGTTCTAATGTATTCCCGATGGTTTCCGTAAACGTTTTCCGAGAAGCAAAACCTAGCGCAGATGAGCCTTTCGAGACTTTTGCTGTAGAACTCATGCGACTTTTTTTTTTTACCGTTGGGTTTCGCTATCAAAAATTGAGAAATGTTTTGAAGGTCTCATGGATTTACTGCTGAGGGAACAACTTTTGGAATGCGTGTCAAAAGGCTTAGGTACATTTTTATGTGAAAAAGGACGAAAAATTATTTAGTGGCTAGAGTAAATCTGGTGAGTCATGCAGGCGTGCCCGTCCCACTAAGCTTCTGGCTAGTTTTCTCTTGAGAGGTAGTGATCTTGTAAAATGATTAAAACATTATGTTATAATCTTGTGAAATGATCAAAACCTTTTGTTTATGAGCGAGATGAGAGAAGGTAATGGTACACTAATGATACTTTCGCTCATTGTGAAGGTCTATGTGGAAATCTTTGGTTATATTATCACTCTTACGAAAAGGTCTCTATGGTAGTCTTTCCTCGCTAACGCGAAGGTTATGATTTTGAAGAAAGATGACGTCTCAGCGTGTTGAACTTTTGAAATAGTAATTTTGAAAGAAGTAAAGTGTTTCATTTTGTTGAATCCTTGTCGATGTTGGCTGTAGATAAAGTGCTCTGTTTACGATAAAAATAGGAAGCCATTATTAACTGTGAGTGTGACGACTAAAAGACTATGGATAGTAGGCTAGATAGTCAAAGAAGTTTTCTCAGTTCCCCCGGTTGAATTTGACCCTGGTGTCCTTGGGAACTGGTTTCCTACCTCGGGTTCGGGGCCTGTTGTGTGTCCGCTTACTCCACCGTGTTGGGTGTGCGAGAGGCTGGTGCATGCCAGTATTGACCCGACAAGACATGTGAGCCACGCCTCTTCTGCGAGTGAAGTCGTCGCTTCGGGTTCGAGACCGTAAGTCCTGTTCGCCAGCTGCGCCCTGCGCTGGTCCTGCCTAGCCAGAACCACCGCCTGTATTGACAACGACCTGTAGCGTTACGTCGTTCTGCGCGTCGTGAGACCCTTCGTGTCGTCGATCTTGCACGTTGTGAGACCCTTGCTGCTGTGCACTAACAGAGCCACAGATCTTGAAAGTGGAGGCTGGTGCCTCGAAAATAGCGGAGGGCCACTTCAGTGTGATCGGGCCGAGTCACAGGTTTTTTTTTTTTTTTTTTTTTTTTTTTTTTTGGGGGGGGGGGGGGGGGGGGGTAGGAAGTGGTTACTTCCTTGTGGGCAGAGACGTCACTGCATCGTTTCGCCGTCATTTGCAAGTCACTACCCCTACTGATAGTCGAAGTATCGTCTTTATTCTTCGTCTGCCCCTACTTGCAAACTGCGTCCCCCTTGTAGCACTCTTGTGCCAGATTAGTGACTCGTGCAGAGCTGCTCCGTCGTTCTGCACTCTTTTGCGTAGGAATAGTTTCAGGTGTGGACTGTGAATCCAGGCCAGACAGTGCCTGTGACAGACTGTTGGTGTGTATGCCGCACACACACACATCTAATAAACTAATAAATTCCAAGGATAAGTACCGAGGACCATTCCAGCAACTTATAGAGCAGCTTGGTGTTGCAATGACTGCAAGAAATATTGAATTATAAACAAAGCTTGCTCTTATGTCTTAGAGTGAAGAAATAGGGGGAAGATAAGCATTTATATCTGCAGTGGTAGATAATTCCGCCTAACTGACAGTATGTGCTTGAGTGAGTGAATGGGGAATAATATATGCTTCTCAAAATGAGCCTTCAGCAAGTTTATAGTCTCCAAGGGGGGAGACAATCTCCAACAGGGAGGAAATTCACTAACATATAAGTCCTGGTCAGATTCCGGTATCACCCAATGGGGAGAAAAACTCACTAATATACAAGTCCTGGTCAGATACCGGTATTTCGAAACCTGATTGTTCCTCCTCAGTGACCGCGTAAAGTAGCAACTAAACTCCTCTGCCTTTTCCATTTTAAGAAGAATGCTATCTCAGGAAAAGGGCTGTGTGCAATACCGTAATATGTTTTGTTGAGTTAAAAAAAAAAAATTAAAGGTGCCACCTAAGAAGCAAAAGAAAATCATGAAAGAGCAAAACAAGCTACATTTTCTTGTGAAAAAGTAGAAAAACATAACCTCTTAAGACACAAGTGCTGAGGGTCAATTTTTGAAATGAATCCACAAGGGACTGAATTATAATAAACTAATAAATTCCAAGGAAAAGTACCGAGGACCATTCCAGCAACTTATAGAGCAGCTTGGTGTTGCAATGACTGCAAGAAATATTCAATTGTAGTCAAAGCTTGCTCCTATGTCTTAGAGTGAAGAAATAGGGATATATATATATATATATATATATATATATATATATATATATATATATATATACACATATATATATATTGATATTGTACACCCATAGTTAGGGTGTGCTCCATGTGGGTTATTCATGTTTATTGATGTTTGTTGATGATGTGTTGTATGAGTTGCATGGCCCAGGCGGCATAGAAAAAATAAGAAGAAAAAAATTACGTTGTGTTGCCTGGCTGTCTATGTGCGGTTGAGTGGGTGTGTGTGGAAGGAAAGTGCGAACACACACCCATATTTCTGGGAGAGTCAGACACACAGACACACACGCACCAAGCACCCATCCGTAACAATAATTATGGCGAGCAGTTTTGTTCGAGTAAGTCTGCCTTCCTCTCGTCACCGAGATATTTCAAAACTTCGACGGCATCTCGTATCTACGTCATCTTTGACTTCTATTTGATTTGACGCTTCCATATTGGATTTACACACTGTTACCGGCGTAACTGAATTTCGTTTGATTCATCCATAAGGCAAATTCAAGACCTTAGGTAGCCGTGTATGTGTGTGTGTGTGTGTGTGTGTGTGTGTGTGTGTGTGTGTGTGTGTGTGTGTGTGTGTTTACAGTTTTTTTTATTGTGAAAATGTATAAGACTGTTTCATAAGATGCTTTCGTGTGGTTTTGCTTGCTTGATTCACGACAAATCAAAAGCTTTTACTTCGTTATATCTTTGCAAGATAATTTTGGCTCTCTTTTCTGTACTTGTTGGATGTTTATGTTCATCAGCTCCTCGCTTGGTATAAACCGCATTTAGTGATCTAATCTTAGTAAGGTGTCTATTTGTATCAGCTCCCCACCTGGTGGAAATTGTATCCAATTTTCTAATCTTAATAAGGTGTAAGTTCATATTTGTAGCAATATTTGCATACAATCTCATTTAACGTAGACCTATCGATGTACAAAGTACTCACGGTAACTGGTTGTAGTTTCTATGAATCTATAATTTTTGTGATATTGAAGAACAAAATCTGGAAACGTGAATGGTAGGTTTTTTTGCCTTTACAGTTTGATGACTTTATCAATATCAAGTGTTATCAACATATTGAATTGCGTAAAGGTTTTGTCTGTTAGTTCATATCATTGCCGAGAAAAAAGTGATGTTGAAATTCAAAACATACATACATACGCACGCATGCAAGCACGCACGCACACACGTGCGCGCGGGCACGCACGTACACACACACACACACACACACACACACACTTTTCTACCACTGACAGAGAAACTCTTTTCCATCGTCAGGGGGAGCCAGGTGGAGACAGCGGCCATCAGAGAAAGGCCGGCAACTCTCCATAATCTTGACCTACTTCAGTGACGGCGTCCCCAGAGACATCTATTTGTTTTGGGTCATCGAGGGGAAAGAATGATGGGGGTGGGGATGGGGGGTGGGCTAGCAATGAGGCGGGGGGAGGGGGGGGGGGGGGGAACTCCAGTCGAACGCACACCAGAGGAGGGTCGAGAAGAAAAGAGAAAAGGACTAACCGTGGTCATACGGTAAGGTTGCGGCAATGGCGTCTCTCTCTCTCTCTCTCTCTCTCTCTCTCTCTCTCTCTCTCTCTCTCTCTCTCCATGCTCTCACCATGCCCATCATGTGGATTCATTACTGACAATGAAAAGCACTTTTATTTCAATGTACTGCATACAACGAAGTGCGTGTAAAATGTTCATTTTCCACTTTGGATGTATTTGAAAGGCAAGATGTTGCTTCTTTGTTGTCATCTGATGACAATGGTGTGATCAAGTCGGTTGCTAGGTTCATGCAGAAGCAATGAAAATCAGACAGAGCCATTTGTAACAAAGGTATACTACAAAAAGTACCTAATTTCGGAAAATACGAATTAAAACAGGTGGAAGAGTTCAGTAAAAATAGTTATCGCGTGACTGAGTGAATCGTCGAATTAATCTATAATACATTATTTTCCCTTTTTGTACATATGTTGTTGTTGTTGATGGTGTTGTTCTTGTTTGTTGTTATTGTTGTTGTTGTCGTTGTTGTTGTTGTAATGATAAAGGAGTACTCGTGGCTATGAGGATATTCGAAGACTATTTTGTACTTTGTTTGCTTATTTTGATTGGATTGACCATTGAAAATAGCTGGGTTACATGTTTTGCAATGAAAGGAAGAAGAATGTGTTATTGCCCTGTTACCCCTCTTGTCATAAGACCTTTTGGTAATGACAATAAACTATCAAAGTGTCAAAGTCTCTCTCTCTCTCTCTCTCTCTCTCTCTCTCTCTCTCTCTCCTCTCTCTCTCTCTCTCTCTCTCTCTCTCTCTCTCTCTCTCTCTCTCTCTCTCTCTCTCTTTCTCTCCCTCTCCGTGTTGTGTCTACATTTGAAAAACAAAAGTTTTTCTTTTACCCACCGTTTAAAAAGATGACGTGGTCTCATTGAATAAATCATCCGTGTCTGAGGGGTGTAAGAAAGAGGGAGAGAGCCGGAGGTGGCCGGGGTAGGGGTGGGTGGGGGGTGGAGGTGGCGGGTTGGGGTGTACAGTATGGGAGAGGGACAGGGATGGGGGCGGGGGTGGGGATCGATCTGTGCATCAATTTTGCAAGATCAGACCCAATGTCTGTCGCCCTGAAGGTTGGAAAGGGGGGGGGGGGGGGGGGGGGGGGGGTGGAGGGGGGGGGAGGAGGGGGGGGGGGGGGGTGGGGGGGGGGGGGGGGGGGGAGGAGAGAAGTACAGGCTAGTAGATTTCCACGCGAACTTTATGCGGAAAAAAAAAACCCAGCAAGTCGAGAGTCTGGGCAAGACACCGCTCGAGCGGAGGGGTTGGGAAGAATATAACGACCTACTTCCTGTCTATTTTCGTCTGTTTAAGATTAAAAAAAAAAAAATATTTCTTCACATAGAACCGAGGTTGACAGAACCCATGTTAAAACCGTTCCCCCTCCTCCTCGTCCAGATTCCATTGTCCACCCCCCCCCCCCCCCCCCCCCCCCCCCCCCACACCCACACACACCACCCTCCAGACTCTCTTTTCCGTGTTCTCTCTTCCACTCTTTTTCAATGTGCCTTTTCTTTCCTTTTTTTGTTTCTTTTTGTTTTGGATGAGTTTTTTTTTTTGTTGTCTGCTTGCTTGTTTGTTTGTTTGTTTGTTTTGTTTGATTCCTTTACCATATGCCTTTGTTGTTGTTGTCGTTGTTGTGCAGTTCTTTTCTATCCTCTTCTGTCTTCTCTTTCATCTTTCCTTTAGATTCCTTATCTTTTACATTTCTTTGCTGCCTTCCCTCCTTTATTCATTTAGTGCTCCCCTCATCCTTGCCCCTCCCTCCCCGCTCGCGCCCCTTTCCGAAAAAAATGTATATACGTGCATACATTTTTACATACATACATACATACATACATACATACATACATACATACATACATACATACATACGTACATACATACATACATGCATACATACATGCATATATACATACATGGGTTGTCCTCTAAAACATATGCTACTTTACACACACACACACACACACACACACACACACACACACACACACACACACACACACATGCTACTTTAAACACACACACACACACACACGCACACGCACACACACACACACACACACACACACACGCACACACACACACACACAAAAATATGCTACTTTACACACACACACACACACACACACACACACACACACACACACACACACACACACATATGCGCATGCGCATATGTGTGTGTGTGTGTGCGTGCGCGCATGCGTGCGTGCGTGCGTGCGTGCGTGTGTGTGTGTGTGTGTGTGTGTGTGTGTGTGTGTGTGTGGTGTGTGTTCATTCTCTCTCTCTCTCTCTCTCTCTCTCTCTCTCTCTCTCTCTCTCTCTGTCTCCCTCTCACTCTCTCTTCCCCCTCTCTCTCTCCTTCAATTGTATAGCACTCACCAGACATCTGCACAGCATGTACAATCTCTGTCCCGCAGAGCTTTCCCTGCCAGTGAACCGCCCACCATAGATAGTAATTCTTCCCCTTTATCCTCACGACACCAAGAAAAAGCACCCCTCCCTCTCTTCTTCCTATCCGTCGTTGTCCACTCCCCGCCCCTGTGCCCCCCCCCCCCCCCTCTCTCCCTCCTAAACCCTCTATGAGAGTTTTCAGAGCTTAGTGGACGACAGTGAAGAATGGTAGAAATAAAAACAGTTAAAGGCGAGAATGAGAGAAAGAGAGAGGATGTTTCCAACACAGAACTATCTTACAGAAGGCGAGGGTACTGATAGCGCGATAAAAGTTATGGAAGCTGCGCAGAAGTAAACGAGATCAGCTTCCCAGCAACATTCAAGCCATACATAGTCCTCGTCCTCTCGATCTTCCTGTGCGGGTGTGAGAGCTGGGGCTTTGGCGGTAGAGTTGGAGAGAAGGACCCAAGCCTTTGAAATGAAGGCATACAGAAGACTGCTCCACATCTCCCGGACAGAGCACAGAACCAAGGACTCTGTCCGAGAGCAGGTGACCACACTGGCAGGACCACAGGAACCCCTCTAGACTAAGGTCAAGAGGAAAAAAAGCTGATGTGGTTTGGCCACGTGACACAACACGACTCACAGCCAAAGGCAATACTGCAAAAAGGCACGCTTGAAGGAGGAAGGCGCAGAGGCAGGCAGAGAAAAGACTGGCCGGAGGACATGAAGGAGAGGACCAACTTCAGGCTGCCAGAACTCCTGCGAGAAGCGGAGGACAGACCGTGATGGAGGAGGAGATCGTCCCTCATGTCCCACCTACGACTACCAAGGTCACGGGAATGGGATGATGAGATGATGATGAAGGTATGGGGGCATGACACGATCACATAGTTTCGTGAGATGACTGCAGGCGGAAATTGACACAAGTTTTTGAAAGTAATTATAATTAATCTGCCAGACAAACAGGACAAATTACAACACAAAACACGACGCGTTTCGACCTCTTTGGTCTTCTTCAGGTTAGACAAACAATATTCGGGACAACGGAATCGAAGAACGAGTAATCACTCATCTTCTCAAATTGGGCGCACGGTGGACGATAAGACTTAGTGATTGCGCGTTCTCCAGATCCGCTACGGTAAACTCTCGTTGAAGTCAACATCTGCTTAACATGTGAAAAAGGCATCAACCAGATCTGCTTGTGTAAACTCTCGTGAACATTAACATCTGCTTAACGTGTCAAAAAGCATATTCCAGATCCTCCGCTAGTGTAAACTCTCGTGAACATTAACATCTGCTTAACTTGTGAAAAAAAAAAGCATCCTTCAGGTTCGCCAGTGTCAAGTCTCGTCAACATCAGCATCTGCTGAATTTGTGAAAAAAATTATCCTCCAGATCTGCTAGTGTAAACTCTCGTTAACCTCAACATCTGTTTCACATGTGAAAAAGTATCCTCCAGATCCGCTAGTGTAAACCCTCGTCAACGTCAACATCTGCATCACATGTGAAAAGGCATTCTCCAGATCCGCTGTTATAAACCATAAACATCAGTTATAGATCAGCAGGGATATGAGAATTGGGAGGAGGAGGAGAGAGGGGTGGGGGGGGGGGGGGATAAGGAGCTCGAGTGTTCTTGTCTCCCCTTTCCCTCGCCACCTTTCCAAAAAATTATAAGAAATGTGAATGCACTCTCGAAACAAAACGAAAAAGAAGAATGAAATAAGAAGAGGAACACATCTTCAGCAAATATGGTTAAAACGCGCAAATTAGCAAATTAGAACCCATCTTCCCTTCTGTTCTCCTTCTTTCCCTTTTCCCCCTTCCGCCTCCACAATTTCACCCAGCATGTTGTGCGGTACAAAATGTCACTCCGAAAAAAAAAAAAAAATCGCCTGGTCACCTTTTGTGACGATGCTGCGGTGCAAAATGTCTACCCGGTATAAAATGTCACCTTTACCGTATTTTGCACCGATGTTACATCATCATCATCATCATCATCATCAACATCATCATCATCGCCGTCAATGTAGTCGTTGTTGTCAATGTCGTTTTCATCTCGCAGTATGTCTACTATGACGAAAACTAAACTTTCATTGCTACTGATATTGCAACTAGTGCTGCTGCTGCTGCTTCGGCTACAACAACTACTATTACTACTACTGCTGCTGCTGCTGCTGCTGCTATTGCTACTACTACTACTACTACTGCTGCTGCTGCAGCCACTACTATTACTACTACTACTGCTGCTGCTATTGCCGCCGCCGCCGCTGCTGCTGCTGCTACTGCTGCTGCTGCTACTGCTGCTACTGCTACTACTACTACTACTACTACTACTACTACTACTGCTGCTGCTACTGCTGCTGCTCCACATACTGTTTATCCTCCTCCTACAGTTACGAGGACGATGACTATTACAACTACCATTTCCACCTACAACGACAAACAATCGGACATTTGTTTTCGCGCACGTTCTAGTCATCTACTCACAGCGCTTTTACAACATCACATTATCACTTATTTATATACAATCATTGACTGGCTCTACTTTACGTGCTCAGTGGTATACACATAACACACACAAAGGGGGAACGTACAGTGGTATGCACATGATACACACAAAGTGCTAACCCTCTCTGTGCGTACACTTCACCTAATCACGTAAACCTTAAATATACTACTTCTTGTGGAAGAAATGTATTTTTAAGCCCGGATTGAATTTAGTGAGAGAATCTGAGTGATTGAAAGACTGAAGGAAGGAGTTGATTTCATGCTGCTGGTGTTTGGGTGCAAGTACAGACAGGTACGTCAGAGACTGGACTTAATTGTCCACATTACCACCGCCTGCACCATCACCACCAGTATCGGAAGGCATCATTGCCATCGTCCAAACCAGCAAATGCAGGCGTTCCTTGTACACATATACCGCAACACAACAATCTTGCTTAACACAACATAAAAATATGGTTAAACATACAATGGCAGGACAAAATCCCAGACACAGAGGAGCTCCACACCATCCTGATGCTGTCTTTTAGCGTCAATGGGCAGGTCATGTAACTTGCATGCCAGACCACTTCGCTGCCCAAGAGACTCTTCTATGGTGAGCTGCAACACGGAGTGCATTTCCATGGTGGTCAGAAGAAGAAACGCTTCAAAGACACTCTCAAAACACCCATGACAGCGTTTAACATCAACCCTGACACATGGGAACAAACTATGGATCGAGCTAGATGGCGCTACTCCATCCACAACGGCACCAGTTTATATGATGAAAGAAGAGGACAGCTGCAGCGCAACAAAGAAATAAGACAGGCCAGGAAAGCCCGCGCGCCAGCAATCAAGAGGAGGTCTTCCACTTTTCTGTCCAAGCTGTCACCGCACATTCCGTGCACGCTTCGGCTTGATCAGGCACCTGCGTACCCACAAACCGTCTCCCCTCCGCGCCCCATCCCACCCCCACACCCCCAACCCCAAGATGACTGAAGCGGTCCTTGTCGACTCGATGGACGAACGAACCTATCACAAAACAGTGGAGCGTCAGACACAACCATGGCAAACCTATACGTTTAATATGGCGACAATTTGTCCGCGGTGATGATGTGACCTGACAGCGGCACATATCACCCTGATGTCCGGGGGAACATTTTGTACGGAATGTGACATTTTGCGCCGCAACACGACGGTGCACTTTTTTTTTTTTTTTTTTTTTTTTTTTTTTTTTGCGAGTATTCTACCTTTGGTGAAAAAGAATTCGAACCCCTGACCCTACACGCAGGTAGTATTGGAAAATACCGAACCACACAAGGAGGGCACTCTTCCAGTTTCAGAAGAGAAGTAATATTTATGGCCCACTTCTTGATTTGTTTGTCTGGCTTTAATTTTGTTGCGCTTCTTTTTTTAAGTGTGCTTCTTCTTCTTCTTCTTCTTCTTCTTCTTCTTCTTCTTCTTCTTCTCTCTTCTTCTAGCTGTCTGTGTCTGTCTGTCTCTGTCTCTGTCCTGTCTGTCTGTCTGTCTCTCTGTCTCCAGCTGTCTGTCTCTCTGTCTGTCTAACTGTCTGTCTGTCTGTCTGTCTCACTCTCTGTCTCTCTCTCTCTCTTTCTCTCCATGATAAAAGATGTATAAATGAATAAAAAGCCATTCATTACATGTGGAGGAGATCAGTAAGATGCAACATCATTATTTGATTGAGTGGATGGTCGAGTCAGTCTTACAATTTCTGTTTGTTTGGTTTCTTTTTCTTTCCAACGTGACTATCTTACTCCTGTGTGCGATGACATCCGGAGAGGTTACGATTTGATGTGTTTTCGTTAACTCTTTGATTTAATACACGCTGGGAATAAGTGAGTTCTATTTGTGAACGATGAGAGGAAGAGGTAAATGTTATTGTCCTTCGTTCCTTTCTTTGGTAACAACAAAATAATATCAAAGTGTCAAATCTCTCTCTCTCTCTCTCTCTCTCCCCTCTCTCTCTCTCTCTCTCTCTCTCTCTCTCTCTCTCTCTCTCTCTCCCCTCTCTCTCCCTTCTCCCTTCTCTCTCTCTATCTCTCAGAGGTAAATGTTATTGTCCTTTCTTTGGTAATAACAATAAAATATCAAAGTGTTAAATCTCTCTCTCTCTCTCTCTCTCTCTCTCTCTCTCTCTCTCTCTCTCTCTCTCTCTCTCTCTCAAGAAGAAGAAGATGAAGAAGAAGAAGAAGAAGAAGAGGAGGAGGAAGAAGGAGGAGAAGAGAAGAAGAAGAAGAGAAGAAGAAGAAGAAGAAGAAAGAAGAAGAAGAAAGAAGAAGAAGAAGAAAAGAAAAAGAACAGTTTCCACAAGCGGCATTTGAAGATCCTCCACCCGATGTTCACGACAAAGGTTCCTATTTATGAACCGATTATACACTGCTGTGTCCTTAACCACTGGGTGTCGTCTTTTTCGACCCCCTACGTTTCTGGGCTGAATGTGTGTGTGTGTGTGTGTGTGTGTGTGTGTGTGTGTGTGTGTGTGTGTGTGTGTGTGTGTGTGTGTACAATCTGAAGTTCATCTGACAAACTGGCGTGAAGCACAATGTTTTCTCAAGACGAGCGTCGAATAAAAGTATCTTTATATCTTTTAATGTGCATCGCTTTCATTCGCTTAAATTGCTTTGCTCGTTGGTGGTTCAGGAAACGACAGACAGACAGACAGACAGACAGACAGAGAAGCAGACAGACCGAGAAGCAGACAGACAGACAGACGGAGAAATAGAGGGAGACAGACAGACCGACAGGGCAGGCAGGAGAGAGAGAGAGAGAGAGAGAGAGAGAGAGAGAGAGAGAGAGAGAGAGAGAGATGTGTGTGGGGGGTGGGGTGCGGGGGGGGGGGGGGGGGGGGGATAACGCCCAATATCCAAAGTCGAGTCTCTCAACCTATCTCTTTTCCACCCTATATCAGCCATATATTTGGGAGACAGAACGGAACACACAATGGCTGCCCCAGGAAAAGAGTCAGCAACCAAGGAAGGGCAGAGGACAGAGAAAAAGGGAAAAAAGATGTCAGTAACAGATGGCGAAAAGGAAGGCTGGGAATCAGAACACAGTGACCACAACACATCCAGCCCTCCTTCCCTTCGGACATAATGACCACACACATCCAGCTCTCCCTCCCTTCGGACATAATGACCACACACATCCAGCTCTCCCTCCCTTCGGACATAATGACCACAAACATCCAGCCCTCCCTCCCTTCGGACATAATGACCACACACATCCAGCACTCTCTGCCTTCGGACATAGTGACCACACATATCCAACCCTCCCTCCCTTCGGACATAGTGACCACACACATCCAACCCTCCTTCCCTTCGGACATAGTGACCACAAACATCCAGCACTCTCTGCCTTCGGACATAGTGACCACACATATCCAACCCTCCCTCCCTTCGGACATAGTGACCACACACATCCAACCCTCCCTCCCTTCGAGCATAATGACCACACACATCCAGCACTCCCTCCCTTCCAAACCCTATTCCATCCTACTCCTTTCCACCTTCCACAACTGCCCCACCATGATCTTACTTCCTTTAGAAGCGGCCCCGGCTCGTCGAACGCGTGAGGCAGATGACCGCTCTCAAGGGAGATCAGTCAGCCGTCAGGGTTCTGACGTCGATCCATCTCCAGTGCATCGTTTGGAGGTCACGCTGTGTGCCCCGTTGCCATTCAGCTCTGGATGTCCTCTCCACCTTCATCCTACGGCTGTCCACCACAGTGACCCGATTTGCCAGACGTGAGGGAGTAACCACAGTGGCCACAGAGGACCACAGGAACCCCTCTTGGCTACTGTCAAAAGGAAAAAAAAAAAAAAACTGATGTGGTTTGGGCCACGTGACACGACACGGCTCGCTGCCAAAGACAATCCTGCAAGGCACGCTTGAAGGAGGAAGGCGCAGAGGCAGGCAGAGAAAGAGCTGGTCGGAGAACGTGATGGAATGGACAAACCTCAGGCTGCCAGAACTCCTGCGAGAAGCAGAGGACACGCAGCTATGGAGAAGAAGATCGACGTAGTCATCCCTCAAGGACAGACCTGTTAAATGCTATACGAACATTTCCTGATCCATTCGTTCTGTGATGAACTCACTCCCTTCTATGTCCACGGTCTTTCCGAAGGAAGCTTGGAGTCAAGGACATCAAACTTTTAGGCAGCTTGCACGTGCAACGCGTTCCCGGCAACTGTACAACTTGGGGTTGATAGCACATTTTTTTTTGTTTGTTAGAAGAGCTAATCTTGGTTTTTTCTGAAGAAACGTCCTGTTCGAGTAGATGTTGCTGAGTTGGTGAATCGCTACTGAGCTGGAGTGTCCGGTTGCACAGTCCAGCTGACACTGAGGTATGACCAGTGCGCGAGGTCTGTTAGGTCATGCGCATCTGAGTTGTACCATGATAGCAAGTTCTAGAATAACTTTTCTGTGTGTTGTGGTGACCAAAGAGTTCTCTCTCTCTCTCTCTCTCTCTCTCTCTCTCTCTCTCTCTCTCTCTCTCTCTCTCTCTCTCTCTCTCTCTCTCTCTCTCTCTCTCTCTCTCTGTATGAAAACAAGTTACATTTCCCTTAAGGGTTCAGCATGATTTTTAAAGACCAGATCATTGAATCTAAAAGGCAGTGCAAAAAAACAAGAGGAAAGATCGAAAAGAAAAGAAAAAGAAAAGAAAGAAAGAAAGAGGGCGATGGGGAGAACAGTTAGACAGATACATATACACATACGTGCACACATACATACATACATACATGCATACACACACGCATACATTCATACATACATACATTCATACATACATACATACATACATACGTACGTACGTACGTACGAACGTACGTACATACATACATACATACATACATACACGCATGCATACAAACATACATGCACGCATGCGTGCATGCACGGAAACAGATGAACACAAAGAGAGACACAACAAGGACAACAACAGTAATATACACTCACACACAAGCAAGCGCGCAATCCCCCCCCCCCCCCCCCCCCCCCCCCCGCGCGCCCCCCCGTGCCCCCCGCACACACACACACACACACACACACACACTCTCTCTCTCTCTCTCTCTCTCACACACACACACACACACACACCACACACACACACACACACACACACCACACACACACACACACACACACACAGGATCGTGCATAGACCAAATAGGTCATATTCATCCTTGTCCACATTCTCCCCTTCGTGGTATGCTGATCTAGAAAGAACAGACCCGAGTTGAAATGCTTCTAATCCCCCTCCTCTCCAACCTTTTCCCTCCCCTTTTCCCCTGTCCCCCCCCCCCCCCCCCCCCCCCTCCTCCTCCTCCTCCTCTTCATCATCCCTTTGGTTTTACTCACGTAAAGCATTTTATTTGCGTTCTTTCAAACACTATGATGTGCTTTGTGATTTGTTCGCGTCCATTAATATTGGGCACACATAGGCTATGTGCATGTTGTGTGACTGCCGAGTGCTCACTTTGCGTAACACAGGCAACAGCCTCATAATGAACGAACGAATCACCCGAAATTAAATCTGAATTCTCCTCTCTCTTTCCCTTCCCCTCCCCTCTTCCACCGCCTCCTCCTCCTCCCCCCCCCCCCCCCCCATCCCCCTCTCCTTCTCTCCACTTCTGTTATTACCCTTACCAGACGTGCGACAGCTACGCACGAGCTCGTACAGTGAACAGTAAAAGGAAAAAAAGAGGGTGTGTGTGTGTGTGTGTGGGGGGGGGGGGGGGGGGGGGGGGGGGGGGGGGGGGGGGGGGGGGGGGGGAGAGAGATATCTGTTACATTTCATTTCTCTCTTCATAAGTTCACTGTTTTTTGATTTGTTTTAATGCAAGAACAAATTGGATAAATTGATTTCCTGGGTTGCTGCTGCTGCTGCTGTTGTTGTGTAATTTCATTAGCTATGAGTGTTCACATATGCACGTATGTGGTGCTGTGTGGGGTGAGTACGTGCGCGCGCGCGCGCGCGCGCGCGCGCGCGCGCGCGCGCGTGTGTGTGTGTGTGTGTGTGTGTGTGTGTGTGTGTGTGTGTGTGTGTGTGTGTGTGTGTGTGTGTGTGCGGTTTTGCTGTTATTAGTTGTGTGTGTGTGTGTGTGTGTGTGTGTGTGTGTGTGTGTGTGTGTGTGTGTGTGTGTGTGTGTGCTTGTGTGCGTGCGTCGTGTGTGTGTGTGTGTGTGTGTGCGTGCGTGTGCGTGTGTGTGTGTGTGTGTGTGTGTGTGTGTGTGTGTGTGTGTGTGTGTGTGTGCGTGCTTGTGTGTGTGTGTGTGTGTGTGTGTGTGTGTGTGTGTGCGTGCGTGCGTGTGTGTGTGTGTGTGTGTGTGTGTGTGTGTGTGTGTGTGTGTGTGTGTGTGTGTGTGTGTGTGTGTGTGTGTGTGTGAGTGAATAAGTGAGTGAGTGAGTGAGTGTGTGTGAGTGAGTGAGCGTGTGGTGTGTGTGTGTGTGTGTGTGTGTGTGTGTGTGTGTGTGTGTGTGTGTGTGTGTGTGGTTTTTTCTCTGCTATTAGTTGCGTGCGTGCGTGCGTGCGTGCGTGCGTGCGTGCGTGCGTGCGTGCGTGTGTGTGTGTGTGTGTGTGTGTGTGTGTGTGTGTGTGTGTGTGTGTGTGTGTGGGTGTGTGTACGTGTGTGTGTGCATGAGCTTGCTGACTGCGACTGCTGACAAATGTGTGGTGTTTGAATGCCTAGGTGTGTACAAGGTTAAAAGGAAATTTCTTGCAAAATGTGCGGGTTTCTGGTTTCGTAGATGTGTACATAGGTCTATAAGAAGTGCTCACAAAAAAAAACACAAACAAACAAACACAAAACAACTGTTGATAATAGGCAGACAGTTTCATCAGTCCAAGGCTGAAAGGGAC
Source organism: Conus betulinus (assembly GCA_016801955.1). NCBI lineage: Eukaryota > Metazoa > Mollusca > Gastropoda > Neogastropoda > Conidae > Conus > Conus betulinus. The sequence goes on along the minus strand of JADBJO010000242.1, from coordinate 58,475 downwards.
GTACATGTGTGGACAGACAGACTTTCTCGCAGTCAGACAATCGAATGAAGAAGCAAAAGGGCGTATAACAGAGGAGAGAGAGAGAGAGAGGAGAGAGAGAGAGAGAGAGAGAGAGAGAGAGAGAGAGAGGAGAGAGAGAGAGGAGAGAGAGAGAGATCTTAGGCGAGAGAGAGAGAAGAGGATGGGAATAATTGGAGAGATAATTTATTCTCTTAGGATCCCCTTAGGCCCCATAGCCCCTCAGAAGGAGGAGCAATAATGAGATAATAATTCTAATATCAATGTGACAAGAAAACAAAATCACAACGATCACTTCGCGAGAGAGAGAGAGAGAGAGAGAGAGAGAGAGAGAGAGAGAGAGAGAGAGAGAGAGAGAGAGAGAGAGAGAGAGAGAGAGCGAGAGAGAGAGAGAGAGAGAGCGCGCACAAAATGCATAATTTTTTTTAGCATTTTACTGGATGCTGCACACAACACTGGTCATTAAGAGAGGAGAAGGTGAGGGAGGCTGGCGTGTGTGTGTCAGGATATGAATTTGGATTCCACGGCATCCGGGGCTTAGTCAGCGTGTCTTGATCTTTGCATTTCATAAATGACTTACCAGTGACTGTGTCCCGTCCGCCAAGCTCATAAATGAATGATGTTGACATCACAGATGGGTAATGATGATAATAATAATAATAACAACAATAATGATGTTGACGTCACTGATGGGTAATAATGATAATAATAACAACAACAATAATGATGTTGACATCACAGATGGGTAATGATAATAATAATAATAACAACAATAATGATGTTGACATCACAGATGGGTAATGATAATAATAATAAAAACAACAATAATGATAATAATACTAATGATAATAATTATGGCATTTATAAGGCGCAAAATGTTGATGAAATCAACTCTAAGGGCACGAAAAAAAAAATCTGCACACACACACACACACACACACATACACACACACACACACACACACACACACACACACACACTCACACACGCGCGCGCGCGCGGGCGCACGCACGCACGCACACACACACACACACACACACACACACACACACACACACACACACACACACACACACACACACACACACACAAACTCACACACACAAATGCACATGTGTTATGGCTCGAAACAAAGGAATAGAAAAGCAGAATCATGGACAAAATAAATATTAACACACACACGCACATACACACACACACACACACACACACACACACACACACACACACACACACACACACATACATACACACACACACACACACACACACACACACACACACACACACACACAACACACACACGCTGTGGGCAATATGGCTCGAAACACAACTAATTTAAAAAGAAGCAATATGTACGAATATTGCTGTATGCACCCACCCCCCCCCCCCCCCCCTGCCCCCCGTCCCCCCGCACACACACACACACACACACACACACACACACACACACACACACACACACACACACACACACACACATGCATGCATGTCGTATGGCTAACCAAAGCCGTCAAAAGAGAGGAGAAATGGAAAAAGAGTTATATACAAATATTTGCATCTCAGGTTCCCACACCGAGTGGGTACACAGGCTGCAGTGGGAGTAGTAGCGATCGTGGAGAGGACTATTAGGAAGAAGAAAAGAGGTGAGTTTTAAGAGCAGTCTTAAAAGAAGAGGAAGCAGGCAGCTGACGGACTGAGAGTGGAAGTTTGTTCCAGGAGAGTGGGCCAGAAACAGAGAAGGCACGTGGGCCAAAGGTACAGAGCTTGGTACGTGGAATCCGGAAAGTGAGAGGATCAGAGGAAGAGCGGAGGGTGCGTGAGGGTGTGTAGATATTGAGTAGATTGTTTAGGTAGTCAGGGGCTGCATTGTTGAGGGACTTGTAACAGATGGTGTCAAGTTTATAGTGTATGCGTTTCGATAGAGGAAGCCGGTGGAATTGTAACAGAAGAGGGGAGATGTGGCCAGTCTTTTTCTTCTCGAGTACAAGGCGTGCGGCATTGTTTTGAATGCGTTGTAGGGTGTGAAATAGAGGATTCACTGACATCAGAAAGGAGTGAGTTGCAGTTGTCGATACGAGACACAATGAAACAGAGGGCAAGTTTGACAGTTGTTTCGGTAGAAAGATGTTTTCTGATCAGGCTGCTGCGACAAAGGTGGTAGTAGCAAGATTTGGCGGTTTGGATAGAGAGAAGCTGGAAGAGGATCAAGTTCGCAAGTTTTGAGAGACATGGGTCTGATTGTATTGAGAAGTTCTTCCTGTGAGACCGGGGGGTGAAAGTGCTATGGGGTAAACCAGAGAAGGGTGGGTCGTGTGGGCAGGGTTGACAAGGTATAGCGTCACATTTTTCACGGAGAGTTTGTATTTCTTCATGAGGGTGTTTTGTTGGGAGAGGTGAGCTTTTTTTTGTGTGGCAAGAAGATGATTCATAGTTGTGTGAAGAGTTCTTTAGAGGAAGAAGAAGTCACGATTTTGTTTTGAAAGTAGCTGGTTTTGGCAGATGCGATAAGGGTGGATACTTTGTGTTTTAGCAGTGTGGAAGAGTTGCTTGTGAATGGTGAGTTTGAATTACACCATCGGCACTCAGCTCTGCGACGGGCACACTTAGCATGGGCAATGTCTGAAGTTAGACAGAGGGCAGGAGGGCGATTGGGTAAAAGACGAGTTGTGGCTGGGGCGTGAGTGTCAAGGAGATGGCGGAGAGTAGTGTCAAAGTGTTCGGCGAGGTTTGTGTGGCTTTTAAGAAAGGAGACGGGAAGCATCAGATGAAAAAGTAGAGAGATCGATAGATTTGAGATTTACGGCGAGTTACGGTGTGCCTGGTGCAAGCAGGAGGGGAGATGTCGAGAAAGCAGAGAATTGCAGAGTGGTCGGATGGCAGGGCAGAAGTGATGCTAGTTGAAAGAACTCAACAGCTGCGAGAAGCTGGATTGGCGTGATCACCAGAAATGATCCAGTCTAGTGTGTGACCTGCTTGTTGGGTTGGTTCAAAAATCTGTTGTGTCATGTTGAGGTTGGACAGGGATTTGCAGATGTGTTGGGCGTCATAAGAGTCGCGGTTGTCGTAGTGGACTTTAATGTCATCGAGGATGAGAAGGTTTCCTTGTAAGAGGCTGTAGTGATCGAGTAGTTGATCACAGTCAGACAAGAACGTGGAAGTGGTGAGCTTGTTGGCGGAGCTTGGTGGAGGTAGATAGACACAGGAGAAGGTGATGGGGTGTAGGGTGGATTGGTTGGATACTTCAACTTATTCGAAAGAAGGATGGGAGAAAGAAAGAGACTGTGAGAGAAGACAGGAGAAGATGGAGGGTGTCCTTATGGAGAATGGCAATACCGCCACCTAGAGATGGGCGGGGGATGGAGGCAAGCGTGTAGCCGCTTGGGGTGAGACACTTTTCAACTGGTTCATGACCAACTGAGTTCAGCCATGTTTCAATGAGAAACGCGATGCCTACTTGCTCATCCAAGATGAAATCAGCTATCACATCTGCTTTGCCGTCTTTGCATACAGACCGAGCATTGAACAAACCAGTTTTCAGTTTGTTAGGATTACAGACAGAATGAAAACATGGCTGATGATGATTCCTTTGAAACGTTTTGATGATTTTGAAGATTGGGAGACTTGGAGAAAAAAAAAAAGAGGATGAAAACTGAGGCATTGAAAGCAGGGTCACATGTTGATGATTGAACAGAACAGGAGTGAGTGTCACAGGGGCTGCACGGAGATGGCGAAGACGGTGATGGTCGGGCGAAAAAAAGAGGATGAAAACTGAGGCATTGAAGGCGAGTCACGGAACACAGAGTCACATGTTATGATTGAACAGAACAGGACAGGAGTGAGTGTCACAGGGGCGTAGTCAGGGACGGTAGTGGCTGAGGATGAGGAGACACAGGCGGTTGCGAAGGTAGTGCTGCTGGGACAGGAGACACACAGGCGAAGAAGGCAGAGATGAAGTAAAAGTCAGTGGGAACATTGGGGGGGGGGGGGGGGGGGGGGGGATGGGGGCTGTTGAGGAGAGGACGAGGGTGGAGACGAAGATGGCAGAGGGGTGGATGACGTCAGTTGCAGTGATGAAGATGGTAAAAAGCAGAGGTGAGGAAGGCGACGGGGGTGAAAGAAGATGAAGTGGTGGAGGAGGGGGGGGGGGGGGGGGGGGGGGGGGCAGGCAGGAGTTGAGATGCAAGGGCACTCTGACAGAGTGGCAGGGAGTGAGGAGGCTGGACATGTGGTGACAGATTCAGCGGCTGCTGAGAAGCCAGGCAGCCCAGAACAGCCAGCATGGCCAGGCTGAGAGTGAGTGCTGGCAGCAGAGGCAGACTGTTGTTGTGGGAGGCGGTGTGTCAGGCAGGCCAGTGGTAGGTGGAGTCACGTTGCGTTGGACAGGGGCGGCTGGGAGGCAGGTTGCGCCAAAGGCCGAAGGTGTGACTGCATGCTGATGCCATTCAGATACACAGAGAAACGTGTTGGTGATACCAAGTGTACAGATATGATCAGCCGCCGTGGCGAAGTGGGATTTTTCTGCCCCGGCCGACTGCTACGGGCTCATTTGGGAAGACTGGGACCACACAGTCGAGTTTCATCCACTTTACAAAATAATGCGTCTCTGACAGTGTTGCTTCAATGCTCTCACCAACACTGCAGATGTCTATCGTTCGGGCCTGCTTGACGCCGCGATATTTCCTGAAAGTAAGCATAGAGCACAGCCCTGTCATGCAGTCTCAGACCGGAATGGAAATCCGGAGCATCATCTGCATCATCCTCATCCTCATCGATCATTTAAAATGAAAGTCACACGCACACAATGAGCAATAAAGCCCGAAGCCAATGTGCCAACATCATACCTGACATGATATATAATACAATAGAATACAACAGCATGCAGTGTGACATATGACGTGATATGATAGGACACGGGTGAATCCCAGCCTCGCTCCTCGTCAGTGTTTAGGTGAGGTTTAATGGACACACGACCGCCAGCGCCTGCGGATGATAAGTGTTAACCTAGGTCCTTGACCGGTCAGCTAGCGCCAATGAATGGGAACGACACTGACTTCTTTTCCTTTTCCTTCCCCCCCCCCCCCCCCTCTGTCGCTCTTTGCAGCAAACAGCAAGGTCAACAGAGGGGTCTGAAGTACCTGTCAAGCATCCTTCATGTGCGGGCAGTCCTCTGCTACACCCCGTCTTTAACCCTTGGACCGCTAACACCTTGGGGAGTCAGCAGTTCTTCTTGTGCCACAGGTAGAAAGACGTGTGTTCATCAAAAACAAAAGTATATGACATAACTCCCCCAGAGAACACGGTCAAATGAATTACAAGACAAAATACGACGCGTCTGGACCTCTTAAGTCTTCTTCAGGTAAGATAAAAACCATTCAGGACAACGAAAACGAAGAACGAGCAACCACTTATCTTCTCATATTCGGCACAAGATGGGTGTGTCTGTACTTGTTGAAGGTGTGATAAACACCCAGGAAATCTAATGGCGGAGAGCGGTCTACATTGCGTGAGCCAGTCGTTAGCAAAATTTGTACACCCCCAGCCTTCACTGATTAACGGGAATCTCTGCGGCAAACTGTTCCTGTGTTCTATCAGGTGTAATGTCCGCACCTACCCCGGTGATATTATGGCATTTGCAGATAAACAACCCCAGGAGACAGGGGCGGGGAAGCGATTGGAAGGGAGGATGAAGGGAATATCCAATAAGATCTCACACCCCCAGAACAACAAAACATTGAAATGGCCTGCGGAACTCCAATGTTTAAATTAGGGCGCCCTAGATTCGAACTGACAACTCTCTGAAAACCAGCTGGATGTTCTGATCCGCTGAGCTCTTCAGCTGCCCGCAGTCATGAGTTCCTTCCTGTGCAAAGCCAGGGAGCCGTACGACAGATGATTATTGTCTTTTCGTCTCACAGTCACAAGATCGATGTTGGGAAGGAGGACGCTCTCTCTT
>JADBJO010000242.1:22500-45000 GCA_016801955.1 Conus betulinus | reverse complement strand
GAAAGGGCAATTGACGTGGCCTGACCAGTGTGATGGGTGTCGCTGGTGGCTATAGACGTAGGGTGATTATTGGTTGAATCGATCAGGAAAATGGACGGACGTTGTCTATTGGTCAAGTAACCAAGGGCTGGTAATGCGTAGAGTTAGATGAGTACTCACTGAATATATACTCAAGAAGAGCGCAGGAAGGCAAAATAAGGTATAGGAAGGAGATGGCTTGGGGACACTGACCAGACAGGTTGTTTGGAACTGCAGAACGAGATTCACCTGTTATCTTTTACCAGGTGAGAGGTATAGACAGATGGAGAGAGAAAAAGAGAGAGAGAGTTAAGAAAAGGGATAAAAGGAAAAAGAATTTATCATTATTCAGATTTTGAAATAGATTACTTACACGGACTTCATTCGTGTTTCAGCCCTTCCCGGTGCTGTGGAAGCACCAGTTATAGGACAGGTGACTGTGGCAGTCGCACAACAAGTATTTGGGCTCCATTGCTGTGGCAGCACCTAATTGTCTCCAGAGTTGGAGAACCTAGTTGAAGAGGACAACGACTGCGGCAGTTGTGAGAGAACTTTGAAAGCGTTTGTCATGTTGACCACTATTATTTTTGATTTTCCCCCTGGGTCGGAACTCAGATATTGTCCCCTGTATTTTAAGCCATCTTTGATTCTTCTTTGGAAAATGTATAAATTGTTTCTCTCGGAGGAGAGGGAGGAGAAACCGGTAAAAGGTGTGCTTGTGAATTACAATGTATAATGAGATGACATTTGGTCCCAGCTAGTGGATCTGTGGAATGATTGTACCTCCACTGGAGAGGAGGAATAGAAAAATAATTCTTAGAAAAGAAACCTGTTGTATATGCTGGTAAAGTTGATTATCGTTTAGTAAATTATTCCCCGGGAGAGGAGGGGGAGAGAGAAGAGTTATTGTAGTGCGCCTTCTGGTTGTTTGGAGAGACTGCGTGTGCACGGAGTAAATGCTGAGCTGTGTGCGTGCATGCATTTGTGCTCAGTGTGACAGTATCGTTTATACACTATTCTTTCTTTCGTATTATATAGCATGGAGAAAGATATTATGATGTCTGAAATATGTAGTGTACTTTTAAGTTTTTAGTGCCTGATAGAGAGAAAATGTTTTGTAAGCTGATTTAAACGAGCTAATACTATTCTTATCTTTCATGGAATTTGGTAAAGAGTTCCAGATGGCCTCTCCTAAGTAGGTGAGGCTTGTCTCAAAAAGATCAATTCTGGTTTTCTGATTTAATATTATTCGTGTATCTTGACTGATTTCGCAGAAATCGTGTGGTTAGTGTAGGAGGAGCAAATTCATTCATTATTTGATACATCACAACTGCTTTGTTATACTGTAGTTTATATGATAATGGAAGGTTCATCTAGCGCTAAGTAGTCTTCAGTGTTCAACTAGTAGAATTTAAAAGTACTAACTTCAGAGAGCGTTTATAGATCCTGTTAAGATATTTCATAAAGTGTTTGCACTACACAGATCATAGATCGTTGACGCCTATTCGATAGATGATGAAATAAATGCATGAAAGAATTTCTTTCGAGCAGTAACATCGAGAAAATTCTTGATTTTTGAAAGTTGAAATAACTTTTGGGAGATACGTTTGCATAAGCTATAGACATGCTGTGACCAGGAAAGATTATTGTCGATAGTAACATCTAGAGCTTTCTGAGTATCAACTTTATGAATGACTATTACCTACGTGTATATAAGGCAGACAGACTGAAGGTGATTTTTTGCCGTTTTTGTCGCGAAGTTATTATCATGTGTTTAGTTTTTTTGTCCTTCAATGACACGTGATTCAGCTCAGTCCAATCAATTAAGTGATTAACATTGTTCTGCGAAGTTGTGGATAATTGCTTCAAATTAGAATGGTTCGAATGAATAGACGTATCATCTGTAAATAGTTCACATACGTCATACGTCTTCTGAGATGTATAAGGGAATGTCATTGATATAGAGAGAAAAAAAGAAGAGGACCAAGAACGGATCCTTGGGGAACACCAAATTTTTGTGTCTGGAATTTGGATCGTTGGTTACCCACGAAAACCTTTGTAATGACGGGTTAGAAAGAAAAGATCTAACAAGACAAAGAGCTTGGTCGGAAAGTCTATATAAGGCCAGCTTACGCAGCAACAAATTGTGATCAATGACGTCGAAAGCTTTTGAAAAGTCGACGAACAATACTCCCTTGAATTCATGATCATTTATATTAACGAGCCAATCCTCGACGAGGTTAGTTAAAGCAGTGTGGTGTGAATGGTTTTATCTAAATCCTGATTGATTGGGGTGAAACAAATTGTTCTCCGAAACTTGAGGCATATTTACAGACATGTCTCCTTCATGTTTTGTGTAAACACAGTTGTCAGTTGGGCTTTGGAAAAAGTTGTTTTCCACCAAGTGATTGTGAAGTATATTATTCCAATTTCTCCCAGACTGTTTCAGACCGTACAAAGATTTCTTGAGCTTGTAGACAAGCTTTTCACCATTTTTGGACAGAACTTCAAAACCTTCAGCCTGTTCCATGCAAATCTCACAGTCAATTGGTGCGTTAAGCTACGCACTCTTCAAGTCCATTTGGTGCAAAACCAGATCACGCTGTGCTGCAAGCTACATAACAAGCACGAACTGAAGTTAAATATGCCGTTGGTGCAAATGTTTCTGTGAAATCAACACTTTCAACTTGGTTATACCCCTTTGCCACAAACCTGGCTCTGTAGAGGTTTGAACCATTACCTTTTTCTTTTACCGTGTATGTCCATCATCCCCCTCCCCTCCACACTCCCCATACTCACACACTCCCCACATACATTCTGACCACCTTGCTAGAAAGTAGAACAGCAGTGGGGGGTATACATGTAAAAGAAAAAGGTATGGTTCAAACCTCTACAAAGCCAGATTTGTGGCAAAGGGGTATAGACATTCATTCTGACCACGTTGCCGGAGGGTAGAACAGCCAAGAACTTTTCTGTAGCGACAACAGCGTCACTCTTGTTCTTCAGAAAGTAGACAAAGCGAGCTCCTGAGTAGTCATCAGTAAAAGACAATGCATATTTGAACCCTTCGGTACTAGCTGGAGTGATGGGACCAGCAAGATCAGTATGAACTAGTTCTAAGGGGACACACGATTTGACCCGTGGCTTTTCGCCACTGTCATTGGTCATTTTGCCCTGCAAGCAAAACATCACAATCAACAGGCTTCTAAGTTGTACCAACAATTTTCAAGCCATCAACCACTCTCTAAACATTCATCACATCATCATAATTACAATGACCTAGAATCTCATGCCAGCCTTTCAAATCGCTTACATAATTGGCACTGTCATCCGTTTGACCATTGTCCGGGTCACGTGTACGTAAGTAGTACAGTTTTCCATGCTTTTCTACGTTAAACTTGGTACCATCTTTATACACGAGTTCTGCACTGGTTTGAAATAAACACTATCTTCTCTCTCAGTTGCTGCCTGCACTGAGAAAATGTTTTGTGGAAATGTAGGGACAAATAATGCATTTTTCAAGCATGCTTTTACACATCTGCCACTAGTGTCCATAATCATGAAATTCACTTTTCCTCTTTTCAGTGCAATGTTATTACTTCTCTCTCCGTTTGCCAGTTCGATGAAATGTTTTTCAGATTGAAAACTGGCGTCAAATTTGCTGAACTTTGTTTCATCATTGATGATATGCGTGGTTGCTCCACAATCCACCAGCAATGTGTTTCCTCTCCCCAAAGTCTTGCCATCAGGCGTGCTTGCTCCAAATGCAAAAGAATGTTCACCATCTTCACAGCACGAATCACCAACTTCGCTGACCTTGTCTGAAGATTTTTTGTTGCGTCGACAAGTCTTGTCGGTGGGATTGTTCTTACGACAAATGCTACACCACAGTTTCCTCTTTTTGGCTTCTTGTAGTCCTTTGCAATGTGACCGACCAGTTGACAGTTGTGGCAAATGGGACCTTTTGCTGCTTCACCAGGGTTGGAAGAATGATGAGGAGCCCGACCCTGCTCTGACTTTAAAATTGAATCTTCACTTGCAGATGACCTTGACCGTTCAGTTTCTTCAAAACTACGTAATGAGGTTTTGAACTCGAACAAACTTTGTTTCTTTTCACTTCGAGTGATAACGGCGGTAAAAGATTGATAGCTGTTAGGTACACCTTTCAAGACCATGGCGATCAGTAAACTGTCAGTCACTGATTCTCCTGCATTCTTCAAAACTGCTGCAGCTGTTTCAGCCCGTATCACATAATCAGTCACAGTCTCGTCTGAACGTTTGACTAGTGATGTAAGTTCTGTATACAAAGAAATTATTCTTGGAGTACTTGGGCTTGCATAATGTGCACGAAGAATTTTCAAAGCTTGCCTTCCATCATCAGCTGCATCTCGCATTATCAAAGACAAACTCTTGTCATCTAAAAAATGAATCAACTCGGCAAAAGCTTCAGCATTCTTGTCATCGTCAATCTCATCGTCGCCAGCCGTTAAAATCGTGTCGTGTAATTTCTGTTGGCGCATGTAACCGAGAAATTTCACTTCCCATTGTTCGTATTTCATTTCAACTGCATCGAAAATCAATCTTGAATATCTACTCTGAGAGGCACTGGGCCCATAACCTGTTGAGGTGATCATGATGGAGGATTAGGACTAATACATTCGGTTACAATTAAATAGCCTTGCAGCAGACATGAACACACAGCGTACGTGGCGACGGGAATGTTATTATCATTATTATTATTATTATACTCAGAGCAGTGAAGAACTGTAAGGGAGACAGCTCTCCGCAATTGTATGTAAATTTATAAGATCATTCCAACAAAAAGATTGCCACAAAGTTCATTGGCTGGAGAAAGCTCTGTGGAGTTCGACATTTTATGTACCGCAGGGATTCTAGCAAGGTATTTCTCAGGTGGTAAAACAATTCCCCATTGTGCCTCTCCTCCTCCCTAAGTTGCCACCCATCCCTCCCTTCTACCTCTTCCATCACCGGTTTCCTGGTGAATATCTATTGGTATCATCCAACCATGATGAATAATAAACTTTGACCGTTTTTCATTCGGACACTGCTGAATTGTCAAGATATTGAATTTGAACATACAAGTAATTCAACTTTCTATTCATTCCATCTCATTAGCAAGTCCAAATGTCTCACCTGTACTTCTGTTGAGTTGTCATCTTGCTCCTGATGTTGTCTCTCCTCTTCTGTCTCGGTCCTTGGTTGTAATCCTGTTCCCGTTGGCTCTTAAAGGCAGTTCTCCCATTTCCGTTGTCTCTCCCGGGGCTGTCGTCTCGTTGCCGTTGTCTCTCCCGGGCTCTGTCGTCTCGTTGCCGTTGTCTCTCCTGGGCTGTCATCCTGTTGTCTCTCCTGGGCTGTCGTCTTGTTGCTGTTGTCTCTCCTGAGCTGTCGTGCCATTGCCGTTGTCTCTCCCGGGCTGTTGTGCCATTGCCGTTGTCTCTCCCGGCTATTGTGCCATTGCCTTTGTCTCTCCTGGGCTGTCGTGCCATTGCCGTTGTCTCTCCTGTGCTGTTGTGCCATTGCCGTTCTCTCTCCTGGGCTGTCGTGCCATTGCCGTTGTCTCTCCTGGGCTGTCCTGCCATTGCTGTTGTCTCTCCTGGGCTGTCGTGCCATTGCTGTTGTCTCTCCCGGGATGTCGTGCCATTGCCGTTGTCTCTCCTGTGCTGTTGTGCCATTGCCGTTCTCTCTCCTGGGCTGTCGTGCCATTGCCGTTGTCTCTCCTGGGCTGTCCTGCCATTGCTGTTGTCTCTCCTGGGCTGTCCTGCCATTGCCGTTGTCTCTCCCTGGGCTGTCGTGCCATTGCGTTGTCTCTCCTGGGCTGCTGCCGTTGCCGTTCTCTCTCCTGGGCTGTCCTGCCATTGCTGTTGTCTCTCCTGGGCTGTCGTGCCATTGCCGTTGTCTCTCCTGGGCTGTCGTGCCATTGCCGTTGTCTCTCCTGGGCTGTCCTGCCGTTGCCGTTCTCTCTCCTGGGCTGTCGTGCCATTGCTGTTGTCTCTCCTGGGCTGTCCTGCCATTGCCGTTCTCTCTCCTGGGCTGTCCTGCCATTGCTGTTGTCTCTCCTGGGCTGTCCTGCCATTGCTGTTGTCTCTCCTGGGCTGTCCTGCCATTGCCGTTGTCTCTCCTGGGCTGTCCTGCCATTGCTGTTGTCTCTCCTGGGCTGTCGTGCCATTGCTGTTGTCTCTCCTGGGCTGTCCTGCCATTGCTGTTGTCTCTCCTGGGCTGTCCTCCCCATTCCCGTTGTCTCTCCCGGGATGTAGTGCCGTTGCCGGTGTCTCTCCCGAGCTGTTGTCCTGTTGCTGTTGTCTCACTCTGACTGTTGTCCCGTTGCCAGTGTCTCCCCTGTTTCAAATGTCTCCCTGGGCTGTCATTCTGTGCACACAAAGAAAAAGGTTTCATTGTAAAAACTCGGTGTGACAACATGCATACAGAGAATCATTACTGTTTGACATTTTATTTCTCTCTGTGCATGCTACTTTTATACTATGTACAGCGGTCTATTCACGTTTGAGAAAGAGCTCGACAAATTATCGTTCTGCTTTTGTCAAAAGATACATCTTAGAATGATGCTCAAATCGTTCTTGTTCTTGAATTTCATCATCACATAGAAAATGAAGAAAACCGTGGTCGTGGAAAAATATCAGCATCTAACATACCTGGCCACAGCACACTATTTATTCTATGTATTTCTCTGATCAGACCTTTAAGAGCCCCCAGCATATAAACTGATCCAACACAACATCCAGCGACTAACAGAACTAAGCACATGCAGGGACGTCTTTTAATGATCTGTATGGATAAGAAAGCCGAGCTGTGACAGCAGAAGCTGCGAACTTTGCAAGCACACATCAAGGAAAGGTCTGGTGGAACTAGCTTCAGATTCACTGAACCCGCAGATCTGGCGTCAGTTCTACAAGCCCTGTATGAGTCATATGTTGATTCATTTACCCAGACAGGTTCTCTGCACGACAAGGGATCCTCAGTATACCAGGTCATCACTAAGGAAACACCTCAGGACTAATAAACTTTTCCTGGAGCCTCTCCTCTGGTACCACTTTCCAATACCTTTGTGCCACAGATACCTGACAGTGGGAATTAGAGCAGCCATGCGTCCTACAGGAAGGGTGGTGGCTTTGTGCTCTAAGCACCACAGCTGTGTGGCGTCCTCATTGACAAGCACCCTGAAGAAGTGCCTTGAGAAGCTGATGTGACCACGCATCAGACCCATGGAAAAAGTAGATCCAGTAGACCTGGCGATGTGACTAGTGCACACCAGAGACACACCTCAATTATGTCTCCGGTTACACAGACGACAAGTTCCGTGACCATACAGAAGTTCAACAACACCATAGTGACCCACACATGTTCAGCTTTGTCAGAAACTAAATGATGCATTTGACTAGAATATGAAGCCAGAAGCCATTAAAGCATGACCAGCACCATCCTTGTAGACAAAACCTCCCATCCCCAGCAGCCAGCATCCAAGATGACAAGCAGCTGAGCGTGGAAGCGTGTAAAGATCCCCCGGTGTATCCCATAGACAGATAGAAGCAGAGAAGGTAGGGAAGAGCTTGGTTCCTGCGACCAGAAGATCCCCGGCAATACATGAGAGACTGTGAATGGGAAAAATGTAGAGGTCTTGTAAAATATGGCAAGGACAAAATGAAAAGCCGACTCCTGATGATGGAAGAAGACAGTCAGTGCCTGAAAGCACCCCAAAGACAGACCTTCCACAGACCTGGGCACTACTAGCAAGGTGAAGGAAAGGAAGCGAAAGGCAGGGAAGAGGAAGGGAGGGGATTGGAGGGGACTGGAAGGGATGGGAGGGGAGGAAAGGGTAGAGGAGGGAAGGGGGTGGAAGGGAAGGGGAGAGGGCAAGGGAAAGAGAAGCGAAGGGAAAGGAAAAGGAAAAGGAAAAGGAAGGGAAGGGATTATTGACCCACACATCTTCAGCTTTGTCTGCAACTAAATGATGCATTTGAATAGAATATGAACCCACAAGCCATTAAAGCATTACCACCACCATCCTTCTCGACAAGACCTCCCGTCCCTACAATCCACCATCCAAGATGAAACCACCTGAGCATCGAAGGGTCTAAACATCCCCTGCCACATCCCACAGACAGATACAATCAGAGAAGGCACCCGAACACCTTGGTTCCTGCTTCCAGAAGATCCCCACCATTCCATGACAGACTGTGAATCCGAAGAATGTAGAGGTCTCACACAAAAAATGCCAATGACGAACTGAAAAGCTGAGTCCTGATGCTGGAAGAAGACAGTCATGCCTGAAAGCACCCCAAACACAGACCTCCCACAGACCTCAGCACTACCACCACGACAAGACTAGTAGCAGTAAATCACGTCAGATCTGAATACTAGACGCATATCCCGGTTCAGTCCTTGGTGAACAGAGCCAGAAAGGCACAAAGGGAACACATGAAAAATACCTAGCTCATGACTAGATGTAAACCCACTGCAAATTATGCATCGTTTGATAGACTAACAGGCTAACCATTTGGAAGGAATAAATGACATGATGATGCTTCACAGAACTGCTGAGTTCACTGAGAATATGCTGTGTTGCAATCAGATGTAAATTATGCTAGTTGTCTCCTGGTTAAGGTCCACGTTCAATACAAAAAATAATCGTTGTGGTGCTTAACTAAACATAAGCGATTAAAAAAAAAATCATTCAGTTTTTTATAAACTGCAGATCCAGGCATGTGAAATGGTATGTTAAGAATTCAAAATCTATCAGTGTCTGCCAATTGTGAATTTTTGTGGATATATAAAGTGCTTGGTGTTGAATTAAGAGCTGTATTGCTCCAGTAAGAGAAGATACTCTATTGACGGAAAAACACTTAAAAACACCTCAGAGCATCTTCCGCGGGCAGATTTTCTTTTTAGACAGGCGTAAATGTAGATGAAGACGAATTGTTTGTATATAATGCAAATTTAAAAAAAAGGATTAAATCAAGTTCACACTCTTCATTCTCGTGTCTCAGCTTGACCGTGTGAGTCCGAGAGGAAGACCAACAGTTCACACTCTTCATTCTCGTGTCTCAGCTTGACCGTGTGAGTCCGAGAGGAAGACCAACAGGAAGAAGATCAATGAATATTAGATATTCCTGCATTAACATGTTTTAAGTTAAAAACACACTGATAAGAACAAGACGTGGTGAAAAGATCCACATATATAGCATGTATAATGTTCATACCATTACTTTTGATGATAATGATGATGATGAGCCCCCACCCCCACCCGACCCCCGCCTCCTCGCTTTTACAAATATTTTTGAGACTTTCCCCCTTTTCTCCGAATCTTACAAATGAAAATAAGACGAGTCTCCCCCCTCCCCCCTTCCCCCCTCCCGCATCCACCTTTGTGATAAATTTCACCTGCCTTTCATGTCCCCCCCCCCCCCCCCCCCCCCCCGTCATTAAAAGAAAAACTGGAAAAAGCAGTGGCTTCGGTTGAGGCTGCGTCTCTCCCCCTCCCTCCCCCTCCTCCCCAATACAAAATATTTTCCGACGCCACTGAGTTATTTCTGATAACTGATGCCGAGTTTCATCATTATGCACCTAAAGGTGATTGGGGGAGGAGGTGGGGGTTAGAACAGAAATCTTGCAAGTTTGATGTTAAAGCACTTGCAGATCTACAAAAACAGTTGGTGTGAGGGAGAGGGAGGAGCCAAGTGGGAGGACAAGGGTCAGGGGCTGTCATGTTTGTGGGCGACTAACATCTCCCTGAACACACGACATGAAATCTGTTACAATGCGACTGAATTCTCTCCTAAGGTGTAATCTGCAGTCCCATTTGCTCAGGACTGCAGGAGGTACACCTGTGGTATATGCAGCACCAGCCTCGAGTTCCAGTCCCCTGTATCGGGCGGGAATCCTGCTTTTCTCTGGCAGGCCTTCATGCATTCGGTACGTACTGCTTACTTCTTTAGAATGGACATATAAACGCAGAACTATAGGATTCCTGGTGAAAGTGGAGGCGAAAGAACAGGGAAATGGGAGAATTGTGTGTAAACTTGTGTTGCCCTCTCTTGGTTTGTTATGAAAATGTACGATGAGGAGTGTGATGAAATTCTGCCAGCCTTAGCTTACTAGTAGTAGTAGTAGTAGTAGCAGTAGTAGTAGTAGTAGTAGTAGTAGTAGTAGTAGTAGTGGTAGTAGTGGTAGTAGTAGCAGGGACCGACTTTTTGGCCTTAGGCCTTACGGCCTATTTGCGTCCCCTCATTATTTTTTTTAATTTTATTTCGGTCTAATTGCATGTCTATCTTATAAATAACATTATATTCAATCCACACCAAAGAAAAGATCTTTCAATTTATGGTCTTCATCTAGTTTTTTTTTTTTTTTTTTTTAAGCTGTTGATGTCAGGCGCATATTTGGTGTTAGTAGGCAGTGCATTCCAATAATTAGCAATTCTGAAAGCGATTTTCTTTTGTTAGTATGGCAATGTCTGATAAAAATCTTGCCTTCATTATTTCTCGTGCAACCCACTTCTGAGAATTTGAAAAGCGCGTGCACGTTAACATCATCATATTTTATGGAATATTTTTAAAAAATTGGATTAGGTCTCCTCTGATCCTTCTTCCTTTTAGTGAGTGTAATTGGAGATAATGTAATCTTTATTTATCGTTTAAATTACTACACTCTTTCAGGATTTTAGTAGCTCGCCTTTGTACATTTTCTATAATTTTTGACTGTCTCTTGAGATGGGGACTCCAAATTACATTAGCGTATTCGAGATGGGGCCTAACACATGCTTTAAATAACTTGACAAATGTCTCCTTTTCTAGAAAGGTAAAAGTTCTCCTGATGAGTTCCATCATCTGATTTGCTTTGTTCACAACTCCTGGATGTGAGGATCAAAAGATAGATCTTTATCTAAGGTTACTCCCAGATCTGTTTCTACATCACATTCATTTATTTTCTGCAATTCGTCGTTCACAATCATAATATATTCAAACTGTTTATTCTTTTTGCCAATGTGCATCACCTCACATTTTGCTACATTGAAGTAAAGGTTCCATTCAACTGACTGTTCTTGTAGCTTGTTTATATCCTGTTGGATCTTTGTGCTGTTTGTTGCCTTATCATATATTTTTGTGTCATCTGCAAATATTTTGCATGTGGTTCGAGTCATGTCCGGTAAATCATTAATGAACACAGTGAGTAATATGGGCCCAAGGATACTACCCTGTGGAACTCCACCTAGGACCTCAGATGTCTTGGATCTCTCTTCTCCTACTCTCACACTAATTGTGACCTTCCTTTAAGAAAACCTCTGATCCATTTAGAACATGACCATTTACTCCATATGCTTTTAGTTTAGTTAGCAGCCTTTCGTGGGGGAGAGAATCAAATGCCTTTCTAAAGTCCAAGTACATTATATCAGTTGGCTCCCCATTATCTACCAGTTCTGTTAGGTTGTCGATTACTTCTAGTAATTATGTGACACATGATCTCTTTTTCCTAAATCCATGTTGGCATTTAGCATATAAGTCATTTTCAGTAAAATGAGCAACTACCACATCCCTTACAAAGCTCTCTAAAATCTTACATGCAATACAAGTCAAGCCCACCGGCCTGTAATTACCTGGGTCTGTTTTGGAACCTTTTTTAAATATAGCTGTGACCTCTGCAGTCTTCCGATCTCTAGATAAGGTCCCGGTTTCTAAGGATTTGTTAAATATATTACATAGTGGACTAGCTGTCTCATCACTTACTTCTTTTAACACTCGTGGTGGAATGAGATCGGGACCTTGAGACTTTTTAGGGTTTAACTCTTTCAGTTTGCTTTAAACTGCTGGAAGCTCGGCGGAAGGAGGTGGAAAGAGTACTCTTTAAATCCAACAGGCCTTAGCTAAGGACAGATAAGGTTCAAACGAGCACAAACCTTCCTCCTGGTGAACTACCTTCGACCAAGTTTACAAACGGGCTGATCTTGCCTTGGTTTACCACAAAAACCGGTGTGAAATTTGAAGATCAATAATGGATCCATTTCAACAGACCTCCCCCACTTCCCCCCCCCCCCCCCCCCCCCCCCCCCAGCCCCTAATAAAAAAAAGAAGACCCTCACATGCACACAGAGAGGCGAGAATGAGGTGCCCGTCTAGATCATCGTTCTCCTCTCCTAACCAGAGAGAGAGAGAGAGAGAGAGAGAGAGAGAGAGAGAGAGAGAGAGAGAGACGAAACGAAACGAAATTTTATTTTACCAGGATAATAGGATAAGTATATAAATACTTTTTTCCACTCAGTCCATCAGAGAGAGAGAGAGAGAGAGAGAGAGAGAGAGAGAGAGAGAGAGACAGACAGACAGACAGACAGACAGACAGGCAGCAGACAGGCAGACAGACAGACAGAGAGAACCCCATCCCAACCTCAACCCCCCCAAAAGTACAGTAAAATGAGCGTAGTTGAGGGAGCAGGAGACGAAGGGAGCGGCCCCCATATGACTGGCTCCATCAGGAAGACACAGCTTTGTTGCTGTCTTAGAAAGTGTGTTTTTTTGTGCTTCGTTCCGTTGAACCACTGAAACCAAACGATAAAAATCTCGTAACACTGAACGAAGTGTTCCCTGCACCTACCCATGGTTTTTCAAAATGTTACTGCGACCACCTTGTCGTTAACAATTCGACGAAAAGAAAGAGGAAGATGGGTTTTAAGGGCCTCTCTTTAACTTGCATATAGAACACACACAAAAAAAATTGTCAAAGAAGATACGTCATCAGTAAACATACGAGCGGATGATACACTGTCTGTCCTATCCAGTAGGTCTACACTAAAACAGAGGACTGTGCTACAGCCCTGGACTAAAACTCACCGACTTCGACCTGGTTCCAACACACCGCAACAGAACACAACAGCACACAGCAACGTCCAGTGACGAATTACTGCGAGACAGAGAGACCAAAAATGGCGGCCTTACTCTGACTGGATGCCGGATGATCACGTGATAGGACAAGCTCACACTGATTTAGCTCGGGTGCGCGGAGTGCCTCTGACAACACAAAATGGATTCGACAGGGGGTGCTGCTGCATGGGAGTTGTGGCAGTACGCTGTTTTAAGGAGTTGAAATACTCACTGCTGTCAAATGTGTCGGCACGTACACGTACGTGAGCACACACACACACACACACACACACACACACACACACACACACACACACACACACGCACACACACGCACACACACGCGCGTGCGCGCACGTTCGCACGCACGCACACACATTATCTCTCTCTCTCTCTCTCTCACACACACACACGCACACGCGTGTGCGCGCACGTGCTCATGCATACACTCACTCACTCACACTCACCCCCCCCCTCCCCCCCCCCCCCCCCCCCCACACACACACGCACACTCACTCACACACACACACACACACACACACACACACACACACACACACGCAAGCAGGCACGCGCGTGCTCACACACATGCAGACACAGACACTCACGCGCGCGCACACACACACACACACACACACACACACACACAACACACACACACACACACACACACACACACACACTCACTTTTCTAAGTATGTATGATCTAGCTAACTGCCTTTCCTTGTGTTTTTTCATGTCTTCCTCATTAAGAAAAAAAACACAAAACTAATGTAAGTTAGCCACTCAAGGTCTGACCAGCGCATTGGTCTAATGCATAGGTCAGACATCTGCTAAGTCGTAGCCACGAGACCCTCTTCTTCAATTCTCTCATCTTAGTTGTTAATTCATTTATCCATCTGCTTAACATTATGTGCTGTGTGGTCTCAAAACTTAGCGGATTAGTTGCCAAGCAGACCATGGCCACCATGCACCCCCCCCCCCCCCCCCCCCCTACCGGACTTAACCTAAGTGGATCCACAATGTCCCTTAGCGACCACTGAACACGTTTCTGGTTGTTTTCAAAGAAAATATCTGATTTGGACTATGAGTTATGGCTCTTGATTTAAGGATACCCCCCTTGTATGCTGACCACAATCATCAATTTCAGTCAAATGTAGCTCATGTGAATGACCAGAAATTCACGTTTCTGTTACTTTTGTAACTAAATCAATGACTTGCCGTGTTACAAAAAGCCTTTTGCGTAGACAAGTACAGTATATCTTGGCTTCAGGGATGCGCTATCTACTGAAACCATCATTTTCACATTACGGACTACGATACATTGAAAATGATAGAAAGGAGGGCTTTTTTTGCGGGTTTGTGTTCATACACACACAATGCCTTTGGGTCATTCAGGACCAATTTGGGCTTCCTAGTCCCGTTTTAATAGGTACAAAATTAAATATATCTCCTATACCCACTAAATGTGCGATTTTGACAAAAACGACACAACACGATTTGAACAGAATAAAATTGTTGTGTTTTTGCGCGACAAGCATCGCTGTAAAATACAATGAATATATTGTAAAGATATACAACAGTAAAATGATACAATTTGCAGTTCTAGATGTTGTGATTATCTTTGATAAAGAACGAATTTCCTACATTTCATGTGTACATGTATGATAATAACACTACTACTTGGAAATCGCATGCATTTGCATTTTAAAAAAACAACGGTTTGATTTGTATTACTAATGTTCTTTGGTGTGTGTGTGTGTGTGTGTGTGTGTGTGTGTGTGTGTGTGTGTGTGTGTGTGTGTGTGTGTGAATGAATCCTCTGGTGTAATGATCAACTGAACATGGCGGCAAGAAAGCGAAAACATGAAGACAGACTTGTTGGTGAAGTGTGTGTCATTCATTTCAGCGATTCTAACAAGAGATCATTTGTTCACCTCTCTAACTGCAAAAGGACCTCAAAATAGACTGATAAAACTTCAAGACATTTGCAAGAAAAGACTATTGCAGCCACTGGATTCTCCATATTGGATGGAAGAGACTTGCAACTGCGTTCCAGATGATTTACGGCCAGAATACAGCTACCATCGTGACTGTTACCAAAGGTTCACTAAAATCTTGATAGACTGGAATCATCTTCAGAATCACAAACAATACCTCTAGAGCAAAGACAGTCTGGGCGTTCTTCTGGCTCAGTGGAAACAATTATCTTCGAACCAGACTGCGTATTTTGTAACAAAGAGGGGGTTGAAAGCAAAAAAAAAAAAAAAAAAAAAAAAAATCACAGAATGCTTGAACCTACATCCAAGTTTGAACGTGAAGGATGGAGCACAGTTCTTGCAGTTTTAAAAACGTTTCAGAAGTTAGTCGCTTGGCGTTGCGACTATCTAGTGAAATGATCCCTTTGTGAAATTATGTCCTCTTTCTTAGTATTAGTACTATCCAGGGCTCACTGATCGATGGTCATTTGGCCTATTAGTGTAGAACGAGTTTATGTGAACAATTTATAACGTTTCTGACCAGTGGTCAGTATCATTGACCAGTGGTCATTTTGGCCCAAATTTACTGATTGACAGCTAGTTAGTGTAGAACGAGTTCATGTGAACAATTTATGACGTTTATGGCCAGTGGTCAGTGTCCTTGACCAGTGGTAATCTTTTCCTAATTTCACTGTTTGACTGCCAGTTAGTGAAGAACGAGATCATGTGAACAGTTTATGACGTTGCTGACCACAGGTCAATGTCCTTGGCCTAATTTCACTGTTTGGCTGCTAATTAGTGTAAAAAGAGTTCGTGTGATGAACAATATTTGACGTTACTAACCAGTGGTTAGTGTCATTGACCAGTGGTCATTTTTGGCCCATGTCACTGTTTGACTGTTATTTAATGTAGTACGAGTTCATGTTAACAATTTATGATGTGGTTGACCAGTGGTCAGTGTCATTGACAAGTGGTCATTTTGGCCCAATTTGACTGTTTGACTGCTAAACAGTAAACAAGTGGGGTAGTTTTTGCTCCCATAAGGAAACCTAACACAGAGTAACTTTTATTCAAGACTGGCAAAGCCTTTTAAACTTGAATAAAGTCTGACAAATACAAAGACGAACAATCTAATAGTGGGGGTGGGGGAATAAGCGCAGGCCAACAGCTAAATTGTCTTCATAGTAATGACTTGGCAAAACTTTGGACTTAAGGAAGGGGGGGGGGGGGGGGGGAAGGGGGCGGGAGGTTGAAGATGTAGAAACTGGGAACATGAAATTAAGAAAATATATTACAGATATGAAAACTCTTCACTAGCTGCATAAGGGAACCATCGCAATCTCTTTTGAAGGCAGATGTATTTGTATTGCCTGCTCCGAGCAGTTCCCAGTTTCTACATCTTCAACCTCTCGCCCCCCTGCCTGCGCTTATTCCCCCCCCCCCCCCCCCCCCCCCCCTATTAGATTGTTCGTCTTTGTATTGTCAGACTTTATTCAAGTTTAAAAGGCTTTGCCAGTCTTGAATAAAAGTTACTCTGTGTTAGGTTTCCTTATGGGAGCAAAAACGACCCCACTTGTTTACTGTTTGTTGTTTACTGTTCCCTGCCTCATTTCATTTCCAATTTTGTTTGACTGCTAATTAGTCTAATACGAGTTATGTGAACAATTTCTGAAGTGATTGACCAGTGGTCATTGTCACGACCAGTGGTCAGTTTGCCCCACTTCACTGTTTGACTGCTAATACGTGTAGTATGAGTTCATGTGACCAATTTATAATGTGGTTGACCAGTGGTCAGTGCCATTGACCAGTGGTCATTTTGGCCCAATTTTGCTGATTGACTGCTAACTGTTAGCTTTGAGGTCCGGTTCGATTCCTAGCGGAGGCGATGGATTGTTCAGTCCTGGACTGAAGTGATGGTTGTGGTCTCAGCAGGGAGACTGAAACCACGCAGTCGAGATTCATCAGCTTAATGCGAGTGTTGCTGTAATTTCATGATCTACACTGCAGGTGTCTGTAACGCCAGGGCCTGTATTTTGGGGAGCAATTCAGACAGTCAAATCGTGGAACAATATGTAAATTAGATTAAACTCCAGAAATGATTTAGCTGTTTAACCTACTTTACATACTAACCCCCGCTGTGATTGTCTTGTCTAATTCGCTTCCATAATTACAGGTTCTGTATGTTTGAAAGGAAACGCAGAGTACAGCCCTGTCACGTAGTCGCAGACCGAAATGGAACTTCACAGTATATCATCCTCATCGTTATCATCTGCCTCATTCATCAAAATTGAAAAAAAAAAAAAAAAAAAAAAAAACTAATTTCTGTTGTCATACAAGCCCTGGTCTCGGGGTGACCTCCGTTTTGATAGCCGATCACGTTAATGCCCTTTATGCAGTCGGATCAACGTCATGGGGATCAGTATTATCTGGAGAGATGTTCGGTGGTGGACCGTCACGGTAGGGCCCTTGGAGGGGCAACTCACTCACGCTAGCTCCGCGACTAAGCGATTTATAGACGTCATAGGGAGCTTAGTGTGTGATGTCCTGAACAGCCTCCACTGAACCCTTCCGAGGTGACTCAGCAGCAATGCAGTGTGTCCTCGGCTGATGGCTGCCTAAGGACTAACATATATTTCCTCCCCTTGAACGGCTGGTTTTGGATCCTATGACCTCATCAGTCTGATGTGTGAATGGGCAGTGATGGTCGGAATGAGCGGCGTGGGAGCAAGGTCACTATACACCCCCGAAAATCCGACCACACACACAAAACACACACACACACACACACACACACACACACACACACACACACACACACACACACACACACCAAAATTATGTGGTTGACCAGTGGTTAGCGTCACTGACCAGATGTCATTTTAACCTTATTTTCACATTGTGACTGCTGATGACTGCATTAGGACTTCATGTAAACTATTTTTTGTTGTGATTGACCAGTGGTTAGTGTTACTGACCAGCGACCAACCACATCAAAAATGGTTCACAGGAATTCCTAATACAATAACTGTAGCAATACAGTGAAATTAGGTCAAGGTGACCACTGGTAGGTGTCACTATCCAGTGGTCAGTTACATAAAAATGTTCGCATTAACCCCAACTACACTAATTAGCAGTCAGAAAGTGAAACATATGACAACATTTTAATAAATTGCCCAGCCAGGCACGTCCCTTTATTTGCTGAACTGATCAGTGCAGATGTTATCGAGTACATACAGATTATTGCTTATGTATGTCACTGCATTGGCTTTAGGCAAAAAAAAAAAAGTTTCCGGCTTCCAGACCAACCCTTGTTTTTGACCCCCGACCCTAAACTTCTTTTTTGACCAATGTAACGAAAGTAGGCTTCCTGATTATACAAGCATATGCGTCACGGCCGTCAATGACGACATACAGGGTACCGAATTTGACGTAAAAATTCACTACCAGTGTATCATTTTGATGAAAATTAAGACCAAAAAAAAAAAAAAAAAAAAAAAAAAAAAAGAAGAAGAAAGATAAAACAAAAAGAAAGAATGAGAATCCGGCCGGCTGCCCGTACCTTAAAAACCGATGAAACGGGAAAACAGACTTTTTTCCCCCTTCAGCTAGGCCTAAGCTGGGATGGAACATGAAGCCATAGGCTCCATTGCTCCTCAGTGAGCAAAAAAGAGAATTTTGGGTTTGTTTTTTTTTCTGGAGAAGAGGGTAAAATTGTGATGATGATGATGATGATGATGATGTGTGTGTGTGCGTGCGTGCGTGCGTGCGTGTGTGTGTGTGTGTGTGTCTGCTTTAAGCCCAATTATCATCGGAATTTTTTCAAGCATCAACAAAGACTGCAACGTCCCTAGGCGAGCTTTCTTTTCTGAGTGGAAATCCTGATATTGAGAACAAAGCCCACAGTTTGTCGTTGCGTATGCGGTTGAATGTTCAAAAATGGCCATTTTACTTTCATATTGCTCATTCCACTTAGACTGTAGTATAAGGTTTCTATTTGAAAGAAAGCTGTTAATGAAGACTGAAATGCGATAAAGTACATATGTTTGCAATGTTAAAAAATAAATGTATAATGCACAAAAATTATTACCTCCAAACATCGGTATTTTGCGTTTTCTTCTTCTTCTTCTTCTTCTTCTTCTTCTTCTTCTTAGTTCTTGAATACGATGATCACAGTTGACTTTCTCCTCATTTCTGATGAACTGTCGCAAGAGTGATTGTTTCCAAGCATGCATCGAGTATGTCACTTCTTCCTTTTTTTTTTCTTCTTTTTTTTTTTTTTTTTTTTTTTTTTTTTTTTTTTTTTTTTTTTTTTTTTTGTGCATGGGTCATAGGGTATCGGTATTACATGAAAATTATGTTGTATGGTGTGTATTTACTCCTTCTTTTTTCGGTGTGTGTGGGAGGGGGGGGGGGGGGAGTGCGGGGACAAAACTTTCAAATAAAATTACTTTTTCAACCAAATAATTTTCCATACACATCATCCGCTGCTTTCGAGTTACCAGCTACTCGTTTTAGATCATGATGGTTGGTGGCTGGTAGTCGTCGTGGGGGTGGAAGGGAGAGTGGGGAGGGGAGTAGGTGAGAGTGGAGAAGAGGAGGGGGAGAGAGAGATAGGGGAAAGTTCTAGTGTATTGTGGTGCAAAGTTACAATAAAGGATTCAACTGCTCAGCAGCTGGCAGCGTGTGTTCGTGAGTGTGTGTGTGTGTGTGTGTATGTGCATGTTGTGCCCAGTGTGCGCGCGATTTCTGCGACGGCCAACACGCTTGCTTTCACGTTGGGGTGCTCAGGGCATTTACTGCCTATTCGCCTCGCCAATCTGGTCTGAGAGACAGAACTGCATAAAGACAGAACTGCAGAGAGACAGAACTGCAGAGAACTGCATAGAACAGAACTGCAGAGAGACAAAACTGCAAAGAAAGCAAGGTGATAAGTATTGTTCTTTTTTTTTCATTGTACTCCCAGTTCTTATAGAACAGGGAGTACTTTAGAATGGGAACGAAGAAATGCTGTCTGTGTGTCTGTGTGTCTGTGTGTCCATGGTTAAAAATGTGTTCCACTCGCTCCAGACAAAACTACTACTGGGCCGAACTTTTCTGAAAATTTGTAGGTGTGTTCATTATGGGCCACGGATGATGCCCAATGTTTTAGTTTACCGCTATATAGCCGTTACTAACGGCTATAACGGCCTGTAACGGGTTTTTCTTCTTTATGGAATATCTCAGAAAGTACTTGGCCGATCTTTGTAGAAATGAGCAGGTATGTTCATTATGGGTCACTGATGATGCCCGATGTTTTTCAGTTTACCTCGTTATAGCCGTCACTAACGGCTGTAACGGCCTGTAACGGTTTCTTCTTTATGGAATATCTCAGAAAGTACTAGGCCGATCTTTCTGAAAATTTGTAGTTATGTTCATTATGGGTCACGGATGATGCCTGTTGTTTTAGTTTGGCCCGTTATAGCCGTTATTAATGGCTGTAACGGCCTATAACGGTTTTTCTACTTTATGGAATATCTCAGAAAGTACTTGACTGATCTCTGTGTAAATTAGCAGGTATGTTCATTATGCGTCACGGATGATGCCTGATGGTTTAGTTTGCCCTATTATAACTGTCACTAACGGCTGTAACGGCCTGTAACGGTTTCTTCTTTATGGAATATCTCAGAAAGTACTGGACCGATCTTTCTGAAAATTTGTAGTTATGTTCATTATGGGTCACGAATAATGCGCAATGTTTTAGTTTACCGTTATATCTGTTACTAACGGTTGTAACGGCCTGTAACGGTTTTTTTTCTTTACGGCATATCTCAGAAAATACTTGGCCGATCTTTGTGAAAATTAGCCGGTATGTTCATTATGGGTCACGGATGATGCCTGATGTTTTAGTTTGGCCCGTTATTGCCGTTATTAACGGCTGTAACGGCCTATAACGGTTTTTCTACTTTATGGCATATCTCAGAAAGTACTTGACTGATCTCTGTGTAAAATTAGCAGGTATGTTCATTATGCATCACGGATGATGCCTGATGGTTTAGTTTGCCCCCTTATTATAACGTTACTAACGGCTGTAACGGCCTGTAACGGGTTTTCGTCCTTATGGAATATCTCAGAAAGTACTTGGCCGAACTCTCTGAAACTTTGTAGGTATGTTTATTATGGGTCACGAATAACGAGCGATGTTTCAGTTAACCGTTAGAACCGTTACTAACGCTGTAACGGCCTGTAACGGTTCTTTCTTCTTTATTGAATATCTCAGAAAGTACTTGGCCGATCTTTGTGAAAATTAGCAGGTATGTTCATTATGGGTCACGAATAATGCGCGATGTTTTAGTTTACCCCGTTATAGTCGTTACTAACGGCTGTAACGGCCTATAACGGTTTTTTCCTCTTTATGGAATATCTCAGAAAGTACTTGGCCGATCTTTGTTCAAATTAGCAGTATGTTTCACTATCGCTTACGGATGATGCCCGATGTTTTAGTGTACCGTTATAGCCGTTACTAACGGCTATATCGGCTCATAATTGTTTTTCTTCTTTATCGAATATTTCAGAAAGTATTTAGCCGAACTGTCTGAAAAATTGTAGGTATGTCCATTATGGGTGACAGATGATGCCCGACGTTTTAGTTTACTGTTGCATTCGTTACTGACAGCTGTAACGGTCCATAATATTTTTTCTTTTTTATGGAATGTCTCAGAAAGTACTGGAGCGATCTTTCTGAAAAATTGTAGGTATGTTCATTATGGGTCACGGATCATGCCCGACGTTTAATTTACCGTTATAGCCGTTACTAACGGCTATATACCGACCCCATAACGGATTTTTGTTTTTTATGGAATATCTCAGAAAGTAAGGGGCCGATCTTTCTGAAAATTTGTAGGTATGTTCATTAAGGGTCACAGAGATGCCCGATGTTTAAAGTTTACCGTTATAGCCGTTACTAACGGCCCATAATGGTTTCCTACTTGATGGAAAATCTCAGAAAGTTCTTGGCCGATCTTTCTGAAAATTTGTAATCATGTTCATTATAGGTCATAGATGATGGCCGATGTTTACCAGAATAACCATTACTAACGGTTACACCAGCCCAAGACGGATTTTACTCTTTATGGAATATATCACGCGTATTCAGGATAAACTGGGAGTACGTTTATATTACGTTGCATCTTGTTTTTTATTTTAATTTTAAACTATCTTCATATCATTAATCTGCTCTGGGTGTTCTGCGTATATGTGGATCTTCTTGTTATCTTTTTTACACATACTTTTGGGATTTTCTGTCTTTTTCCCCCCTTCACTGCTTTTTTTCCTTAAAGTTTCCTCCTGCCCCCCCCTCTTCTCTCTCTCTCTCTCTCTCTCTCTCTCTCTCTCTCTCTCTCTCTCTCTCTCTCTCTCTCTCTCTCTCTCTGTGTTTGTTACTCATTCATTTATGTAATCTGTTTGTGTTATTAGAAAGTGTTGTGGGATGTCTCTTTTCCCGTCTGTTTTGTTTGTGGCTTCTCTGTCCGTCTGTACCTGTCTCTACCCCTTACACATCCTCCATCTCTCCTTCCCCCTCTCGGTCCTATTTTTAAAATTACTGCTCAGAATCAACAACTACACTGCGAACCCGCAAA
>JADBJO010000242.1:0-12500 GCA_016801955.1 Conus betulinus | reverse complement strand
GTTCTGCTGCGCGGAACGATTCTACGATTAAACAGGAGTGCATTGTGTGGAGTATGAAGAAGTTCACTCTACTTTCAAAGTGTGACCTTTGTTGCAGACGGGACCATCGCCCACTTACCTATTTGTATTCAACTAAATTCACCAATGACTGATTGACGTGATAAGCGATGCATGTGAAAACGTTGACGTGCAAATAGACGATGTTCAAAAATCTGCGAAGGGAGGTCAACTGCGTTGAAACTCGTTTTCAGCGAGAGAGAAATATCGCCGTTATTATTATTTTTTTCTGGGACAGATGTTGTTGGTGGACACCCCCAAAGGAATTTTGCCAAAAATACAAAAGGACACAAAATCTATGTACAGAGGGAACACCGACAGAAGGTGTGGGAGACGGTGGGGGTGGAGTGGGATGGGGTGGGATGGGGGACAATTAGAGAGAGGAGGGGGGATGGAAGAATAGAAAGAACTAATAAGGAAAATGAAACATTTACACAGAACAGTTATTGGTACATTTTTGGGTAAAGTGGTGTAAGATCAGACAGATACATCAAGTACGTAAAAAGATGGATTTAAACTTACTACTAGTGTTTGGTTCGTTTTTTAATTTTTTTCTGGGATATTATTCCACAGCCAGCCCCCAGAATAAGCAAGGCTTGATTTGCATAAATTAATTGATGGGAAAGGGAGATTTATTTTATGCGAATGACGATGAACATTAGAAGTAAATATATTCATTAAATAGGAAGGAGCACCGCCGTGTAGTATTTTATGCATAAAGAGTGCTTTATTGTACAATAGTTTGGTCTTGAATGGAAGGATACCTGCTCGTTCATAATCAGGGTGCCCTAGCGAGGGTTTATCAATTGTTATTTTGACAGCTCTCTTGTATATACTAGTCAATGGTTTAAGCAACTTATTGCTAGCTAAATCCCAGAGTGTCGAGGCATAGTCAATATTTGGTTGAATATAAGATTGAAAAAATAATTTTCTGGTGTGATAATCTAAAAAGTTTTTTTTTTTCTGAGCTGATACAGTTTTACGGCAAGATTTTTGGAAAGAAGTTCTAAATGCTTCGACCAAGATAGGTTTGTCGATCGATGCTATTCCTAAGACTCTGTGATTTGAAACCTCTTTGATTTTTTCGTTACCAATATAAAGGATTGGCAAGTTTTCGGTTACATTTTGACGTTTTTGCCTTGTTGTAATCAACATGAATTTCGTTTTTTGAGGATGCAGAGACATGTGATTGAGTTGTGTCCATTTAACGAGAAGGTTGATATTTTTCTGAATATCAAGGTAGACTTGCTGAGCATTAGAATTATTAGTGTCAATAGTAGTATCATCGGCAAACATTTCACAATGAGAAGTCAAGGTTAATGGTAAATCATTATATATATAAGAAGAGCAGTGGACCAAGGACCGAGCCTTGTGGCACACCAAAGTTATTGGGAATCAAAGTAGAATAACAATCATTTAATAAAACTAATTGTTGCCTGTTGGAAAGGAAGGATGAAATGAGTTTTAGAGTGTCGGAAGTTAGTCGATAAATAATTAACTTTCTGAGCAAAAGTTCATGATTAAAGACACATCGAAAGCTTTAGCAAAATCCACGAAGAGTACTCCGGAAAAGTGTTTGTTGTTTATGTTTGAAAGCCATCGATCAACTATCTTGGTAAGAGCTGTTTGACAAGAATGATTCTCTCTAAATCCGGATTGATTAGGGTGTAGTAGATCGAATTTTTTTACATGAGAAAGAAGACACTTTTTTATGTGTTGTTCTAATGGTTTTGAAAGAACTGATAGAATAGAGATAGGTCGATAGTTAGAAGGATCAGCCATATTTCCTGATTTGTACAATGGTATGACTTTAGCTTGTTTAAAAGCATCAGGAAAGCAATGCTTATCAATGCAGAGATTATAAATATATGTGAGAGTTTCTGCTATAACAGATGCTGATAGCTTAAGAATTTTCCCGTCAATTCCATCAATTCCACGAGTTGCTGTCTGTTTTAACTGTCTAAGAGAAGAGAAAACTTCGTGGACATTCATGGCACTTATATCCAAGCTGAATGGATGTTCTTTCTGGTGGCAGTATTTCCGTAATTCTTGTAGATCGTTACTTTTTGATTCATCGTTTCGTATGATTTGATTTGCTATACTTGCAAAATGGGCGTTCAGTTCACTTGCAGATATGTCTTTTGTTAAGTTTAATACAGGGTCAGAATTTTTCTTGGTTAAGCCATGTATAGCTTTCCAAAATAGATTTACTGTCTTTCTTTCTATTAATTAGGTCCAAGAAATATTTCCTTTTCTCTGATCGTATTAGGGAGGTCACCTTATTTCTGTACTTTTTGAATTCTTCGCGAGAGCCATTTTTTAACAGATAATCCCTTTGATATATAGTGTCCTGTATTTCTTTTGTAAGCCAAGGTGGTTTTATCCGATGTTTTACTCTCTTAGTTTGAAGAGGGGCATGCTTATTGTATACGTCATGGAAGATGTTATACCATACTTGCAGAGCTTGATTGGGGTCAGTATGCTGATACACGTCATTTAAAGGGGAATTTAAAAGATCTGAGAGAAATTTTTCACGATCAAATTTTTGAAAAGTTCCTGAATGTAATCGTTTTATGATTTAACTTGGGTATTTTGACACCCTTTTTGGTCCACGTAAAACAAATCGGAAAATGGTCACTGCAGCCATAAACAGGAGCAACTGATTCTATTATTGTTTCTGAATTGGTAACATATATATGATCTATTATGTTTCAGAAGAATTGGTTACACGGGTAGCTGATTTTATTAATTGTGTCAAACCAAATGATTCAAAAGTTTGAGTCCAGTGATTATCAGTTTTGAATAAATCAATATTAAAATCACCTAATATTATGACATCTTTGTAATTATCATTAGCATTTTCCAACATTGAAATAAAGCGGTCGATCCAGTCGACATGTTCGGCTGGATTCCTGTATAGAAAACATAGAGGTATGGGCTGTTTATACTTCAGTTGTATTTCGATCCAAATAGTTTCTACGTGATGCTGTTCAAGGTAATCAATTCTTTCAACTTTAATTGACTGATGGACACATACACTATTATGCCAGTTTCTCCTTTCTGAATGGGGTCTTTACGAATTATATTATAGCCTGGAACTGAAAGGTCACTATTAGATATGAAAGGAGATAAATGGGATTCTGAAAAACCAAATATGTGAAAATGTTTGCCCAAATTTGATAATATGGATGATATTTCAGTAATCTTGTTTATAACATGATTAATATTTAGATGCCCCACTCTAAGTCCATCCTCGGTTAGCCAAGGGCTACCACGTTCTGACATTATACAGGCCAACAAGGAAAACACGATCCACTACAAGTGAGAAAAAAATACAAAGATCAGTGAATACTGTAACGCAAACAACAATACAAATTTCAAAGCAGCAATAAACAAAGCGCTGAAAGAAATCCCAGCCAGTACAAAAGGCAAAATATCAATGCAAAAGACAAAATGAAGTATTCTCCAAATAAACACAAGCGCAATTATCAGTCTGTTTCGCTCCTATCAATTCACAGACCACTGTCAAAACCTCGGTAGCAAGTCAAACAAGGGAGAAAAAATACAAAGATCAGTGAATACTGCAACGCAAACAACAATACAAATTTTAAAGCAGCAATAAACAAAGCGCTGAAAGAAATCCCAGCCAGTAACAAAGGCAAAATATCAATGCAAGAGACAAAAACGAGACCACTGTCAAAACCTCGGTAGCAAGTCAAGCAAGAATTAATGCCGAGCCCGGTGATGTCATTTACACACACACACACACACGCACACACACACACACACACACACACACACACACACACACACACACACACACACACACACACGCGCGCGCGCGCGCACGCACACATCACGCGCCGTACGTGTAAGCACGTATGGGTTGAAAACATTGTTAAGCTTACACATTGGCAAAGACATTTCTATTCTTGACACAGGAGTGAGTATATAAATCATGTGGAAACATAAACCCACATACATATTTATTACCCCTTTCCACCTCCACCCCAACCCCTTCCATCGCACCCTCTCTCTCTCTCTCTCTCTCTCTCTCTCTCTCTCTCTCTCCCCCCCCCTCTCTCTCTCTCTCTCTCTCCTCCCCGGATATACGCCCATGGTAATGTTTTCTTTGATTAAGGAGGAGATACGTGTTGTTGGGAAAGTAGCTGAGATGCCATCCTGAACAGTTCGAGAGCGTAATGATTATTCGTGTGATTGGAACCCACTGAGGTGTTATAAATGGGTTGAATGGGAATGTTAGAGGGATACTGCATGTTTGGGAAAGCAGGGGAAGGATTACCATGGTAACTCCTTTCCTGTCTGAAATACGTGGATGGGGGTGAATTACGGCTAATTTTATTCATATCATTAGGGAGAATGGTGTGGGGAGGGTAATGATGTGGGGGTGGATTCCTGATAATTTTATTCACATCATCAGTGGGAAGGGTGTTGGACGGGTAATGATTTGGGGGAGTTCTGTTAATTATATCGACGTCATCAGGGGGGAAGGTGTGGGAAGGGTAATGATTTGCAGAGCGCAGGTCTGTCTGTCTGGGTCTTGGATTTAGAGATGGGTAATGGAACAGAGAAGAAGGGTGTGGGCAGTCTGTGGGGACTGGATCAGTGTTGGGTGGGAATCACGATGGAGAGAACGGGAATCGTAGGCACCAGAGTATTATCAAATCCAGTATCTGTACTGCGCGTTGATGCCTCCTCCGCTGAGGACCATCAATAAAAACGTTATTGCTGAAGAACGGCATCTGGATGAGCTCCCTTGGGCCGGCTGAGGCACGTCACCTGATGGACCTCCACGCCACAGTGACTTGAGGTTGGCAGCCAGTCTGCCGTTCCTTTGGCGCTGGGGTGGATCAGGTCCTGATAGAGGGCCAGACGAGGGGCCCCTGAAGGAGTGGTGAATGTGGAGTCGTGGTCAATGAACGACACTCCCAGCTGGTCACAGACAGCCTGTAGATGGCGGTTGGATGGGCGGATCGAGTTATTCAGGTGATGTCGACCTCTGGCAGGAACGATGGAGCTGAAGGACAGTTTGGCGTTGGGGAAGATCTCACAGCATCGGGACACAAGTCGCATCCAGACTTCCTTCTGGACAGGACCAGCAGGACAGGAGTTCACCCCGACATGGACAATAACGTGACTGATGTCAGGGAAAGATTTCAGGGAAGCAGCCAGGAAAACAATTCATGTACCTGCATCCCCGAAACAGATTTTGTACATAAATTCGTTCGGAGGGGCAAGTCTTTTCGGGTTGACGAAGCGAAGTACTGAATCGCCTATTATGAGCATTGTTGCTCTCTCTGGGACACGTTGTGTTTTTAAAACATCAACAGGAGATGCATTGGATGATGAGGGGTGGAGTGGGGGGTCGTTTTGGTCGGGGGTTATGGAGCGTTTTGGTGGATTCAGATTCTTTTCCTGGATCGGTTCTTCTTCAGAATTGTCCAGCAGGGAGAAGGAGTTGGCCGTGGACACGGCATACTGAGGCAGGCTCAGTGCCTTTCCTTCCTGACTTCGGTCAGCCACGTCATCGGAGGGGGCAGCATCCCGAAAATCATTTTCCCTCCTTAACAACAAATGGTTGTTGTCTTTGTCGTCCTGGGGGTTGTTCCGCTGTGGGGGTTCTGTGCTAAGGCCAGGTTGACGTGCTTCTTCAAAGAATGTTGAACAGGATGGGGGTGATCCTGTGGAAGCAGTCTGAACCCCTGTGGTTTCTCTTGAAGTGGGCTTTTTTTGTTTTTTTTATTTCTGATTGCAGATTTCCCAGCTGAGTCTTACAGGAATGCAGCTCTTTGTGTAGAAGTCCGTTTTCTTGTTGAAGACCAGAGATCAGCGCTATCATTTCTTTTAAATGACTGTTCATTTTATCTGCCTGGTCTCTGCAGAAAGTTCTGATTTCATTTTTGGTGTACGTTTTAGCGTCCTCGATGAGCGTGGTGAACCTGTGATCGGATTCGATCTGCAATGCGCGGAGGTCTTCAATGTCTTCTTTCAGACGCTCCCAGCGAGTCCGACAAACATGGGGTACATGCTGAGGAGAAGAAGCTTTGTGTGTTGGGGTAAAAAATAGAGGGCACGCCTTCGCATACTACTCTTCTTCTTTTTCCTTTTTGCGTCAAGTCCAATGCTGGCTTTTGTTTCCTCATCACCCAGAGAATCATGCTGAAGAATCTGCACTGAAGGTAATGAGGGAGGACTGCTCTTTGTTATCTCTATCAACTGTTTCCATTTTCAGTGATGGAGTTGGGGGGGGGGGGGAAAAATCACCCCGTGTGTTGTAGCGCTGTCTGAAGGGTCCTCCTCGCACACAGTAGAGATGTAGAACAGGGACATGAAGGGGAGGCAGCTGGAGCTGGGGTACCCGTGGTAGGAGAAGATGGTATTTTAAGGTCCGGAGTCTGAAGGCTGGGCGTTCCTGGAAAGCCTGTGATNGCTGAGTCTTACAGGAATGCAGCTCTTTGTGTAGAAGTCCGTTTTCTTGTTGAAGACCAGAGATCAGCGCTATCATTTCTTTTAAATGACTGTTCGTTTTATCTGCCTGGTCTCTGCAGAAAGTTCTGATTTCATTTTTGGTGTACGTTTTAGCGTCCTCAATGAGCGTGGTGAACCTGTGATCGGATTCGATCTGCAATGCGCGGAGGTCTTCAATGTCTTCTTTCAGACGCTCCCAGCGAGTCCGACAAACATGCGGTACATGCTGAGGAGAAGAAGCTTTGTGTGTTGGGGTAAAATAGAGGGCACGCCTTCGCATACTACTCTTCTTCTTTTTCCTTTTTGCGTCAAGTCCAATGCTGGCTTTTGTTTCTCATCACCCAGAGAATCAGGATGCTGAAGAATCTGCACTGAAGGCAATGAGGGAGAGGACTGCTCTTTGTTATCTCTATCAACTGTTTCCATTTTGAGTGATGGAGTTGGGGGAAAAAGAGAGAGAGAGAGAGAGAGAGAGAGAGAGAGAGAGAGAGAGAGAGAGAGAGATTGTATTATCGCATGCTCTTCAGCTTAATATACAACATTACTGTTCTTTATCATACAGGTTAGGGTGCCTATTTGAATATACAAACGCTTGTTTAAGAACTGACCAAGTGAAAAAGCAGACAGACAGATATTAAGGCAAAATCAGAGAGACTGAGAGAGAGACAGAGACAGACAAAGACAGAGAGAGAGAGAGAGAGAGAGAGAGAGAGAGTGTGTGTGTGTGTGTGTGTGTGTGTGTGTGTGTGTGAGAGAGAGAGAGAGAGAGAGAGGGGGTAATTAACAGAGAAATTATGGACAGCAGGGACAGAGAGATTCCTGATTTCCTTTTTTTTTCTGCGTACGCAGGCTGACACTCCTGCGGACACTCCCTGTATAGACAGGCAAGGATTAATCCCATCTGCTCAACAAAGGGAGTGGAGTTTTGTGTTTTTTTTTTTATCTCGCCATTAAGGCAGCAATACCCCAACTTCGGGGAAGAAGATTTCCTTCTTGTTTAACGTTCAAAGCTCATCCGACTCTCAACCTTTACGTTATACAATCCAAATATACTTTGCATGGACAATGAAAATAACACAATTTCTATTTTCATACCAGTTAACGCACAGACCGACAAGGCAAGAGAGAGAGAGAGAGAGAGAGAGAGAGAGAGAGAGAGAGGAGAGAGAGAGAGAGAGAGAGAGAGAGATGGAAAGGATGAAAAGGGGGTGGGGAGAGCTAAGCACATAGTATCTCAGCAACGACTGACTTCAGAACAAAATCCCTGTGCAGAATTGAACGACACAGGCACACCAATGTTGTCCGGTCACGTGAGTCAAACCACAGTGACTCGTGGAGCCGCAGCTGTTTGTCCTCAATGGCCTCGTCCCGCATATTCTCTTTATACCATCATTCTCTCAAACAGCATAATAGTGAGACCTATTCCTGTTTTCTGTTTTGTTTTTGTTTTTTTTTTTCTTTTCTTTTATGAGAAACAAAAGTGAGTCACTGTGAATGCAGACAGATGTCTGGTTGTGCAGAGGCGTTTCTCTGTCTGTCTGTCTTTCTTTCTTTATGAAAAATACCTGAAAGAAACTTAAAGAATAAGCAAGGTAAATAATAAAAATGACAGAATGAGATAAACAAATGGAGAGAGAGAGAGAGAGAGAGAGAGAGAGAGAGAGAGAGAGAGAGAGAGAGAGAGAGAGAGAGAGAGAGAGAGGAACAAGTAAAGAGATGACCGCCAAGAAAAAGAAAAAAGAATACACCAGCTACTGAATGAAATGCAGACAGGAATGATGCATCATTTCTCACTGAAGGGAGCCAACGGGAGTGTTAGGCTGCGAGTCCAACGCTCTGGCCCCAGGGAGAAGACAGCCGGCTTGATAAACCGTTTAAATGTCTGAAAAGTCGCTAATTAATTCAGGGAAATTTTGTAAAAAAAGCTCACAATTTCTTGGTAAAAAAAAAAGCACCGACATTTTTCAGTGTAACAACTTAAATACGTCTGTCTGTCTGTGCCTGCCTGCCTGCCTGCCTGACTGCCTACCTGCCTGCCAGCCTGTCCGACCGTCCGTCTGTGCGTCTCTCTCTCTCTCTCTCTCTCTCTCTCTCTGCCCGCTTCCTCCTCCCGCCCCCTTCTCTCTCTGGATTGTTCGTTTTTTTTTTCTGATTTTCAGTTCATGTTATGCCTTGTTCTTCTAGCCTTTATTTCAGGATGACAAGAAGAATGATGAGAACGTGCATTTCATTCCCACTGTCCTCGGCTTGTTGTCGTTGTTGATGATGATGATGATGATGATGATGATGGTGGTGGTGGTGGTGGTGGTGGTGGTGGTGGTGGTGATGATGATGATGATGATGGTGATGATGATGATGATGATGATGGTGGTGGTGGTGGAGGTGGAGGTGGTGGTGGTGTGTGGTGGTGGTGGTGGTGGTGATGATGATGATGATGATGACGGTTATTATTATTACTACTACTACTACTACTACTACTACTACTACTACTACTACTACGGCTATTGCTGTTGCTGTTGCTGCCGCTACTACTACTTCTCTTACTACTACTACTGCTGTTGCTATCATTCTCGTTTTTGCTGTTACAGTCTCATTATATTATCACAATTTCTGTTTAAGTAAATTGCAAGAGAATACTAAGGACAGACTGGAAGATTAAACACTGCCTTAATGTTTTCTGTTAGTTGTTGTTGTAGACGATTTGTTTTTTCGCTGTTGTTTAAAAAAAAAAAAGCGTCATGATAAAATGTGTATGTGTATTTTTTTTTGACCCGGAGACAATCACAGTTATGTCACATCACTGTGTATGCGTCTGTCACCACCATTCTTCACTTCAACATAATTCATTTCGCACGCTGTTAAACTAATAATTCCTTTACTAATATTCCTGTGTCGTTTTCGAGCCTTCGAAAGACAAGAACGGCTGTCACAATTTCAATTAGAATGAGGGAACTAATCAGGAAGTCAGAGAAAGAACAAACAAGGAGAGAGAGACAGAGAGAGGAAGAGGGAGACAGACAGACAGACAGACAGGCAGACAGACAGACAGGCGAGCTGGAAGGGCAGAGATTTGTGGAGGATAGGAGAAGACATATGAGAGACAGAGAGAGCGAGAGAAAGAGAGAGACAGACTGACAGACTGGGAGACGAACACGGGCCGACAGAAAAACAGAAAGACAGGCTAACAGACAGACAGAGAGAAACAGAGAGAGACCGACAGAGAGAGAGAGAGAGAGGAGAGAGAGAGAGAGAGAGAGAGAGAGAGAAGAGAGAGAGAGAGAGAGAGAGAGAGAGAGCGAAAGAGCGAGCGAGGGGGCAATTAAACAGTGAAGAACAAAGAAACTAAGATTGTGCAGGGTGATAAATTCATAGATAGAAAAGGGAGAGACAAACAGAAGGCAAGACAGAGAAACAGAGAAAGAAAGTTTAGAAACATGGGAAAGTGGACAGAAGAAAGAGAACAATTATAATCAATCAAGGAAAACGATAAAGAGCACAAAAAAACCTCGAAGCTGAAATCAAAACCAGAGATGAGAGCTAATATAATTCTTGAGGAAAGGGGAATCGGGACGGGGGGGGGAAGAGGGGGGGAGGGGGGATCGGAGGAGGACGGTGAAGTGATGAGGTAGGAAGGAGGGAAAAAAAAAAAACCACATGGCATAGAATATTGAATGAATGACGCAATGAGGAAAAGTCATCCGGATCATTTCGGAAAAGGGGGCGGGGGGGGGGGGGGGGGGGGGGGGGGGGGGAGGAGAGACAGCTTGCCAGTAATTAATGATGAAATAATAACTCCTGTCAGAATGTTGACACATTCTTCATTAAAAAAAGAACTGCGCAATGCTCCAGTGTGATCGTGCCTAATAACTGATTGAGAGGCCTTCATAAAGTCTTGTCAATTCTTTGGCGTTGGGAGCCCGCAGTTATTCTACTGAGCATTATACTCTTTAGCATCCAGTTACGTTAATCCTTGGATTTTTTACTTCTCGTCCTTGGTCTCGTCTTGTTCTTCTTGTTCTTCTTCGTCTGTTTGTTTTGTTGTTGTTGTTGTTGTTTGTTGCTGTTGTTTGTTCTTGGTGTTGTTGAACTTCTTCTTCTTCACCTCCTCCTGCTCTTCTTGCTCCTCCTCCTCTTTCTACACCTTCTCCTACACCTCCTCCAAGTCCCATTTTGCCCAATAGAACAGATTATTTGTAAGTCTGACAAGAGATTTGCCGTCACAGTTTTCAAGAGATCGAGAGAGAAAGATAGATAGATACAGAGAGAGAGAGGGGGGAGAGGGAGGGGAAGGGAGAGAGAGGAGACAGAGACAGACAAATACAGAGGGAGACAGAGACAGAGAGAGATAGAGAGAAGAGACAGACAGACAGACAGAGAGACAGAGGGGGGAGGGGCAGAGAGAGAGAGAGAGAGAGAGAAGGAGGGAGAGAGAGAGAGAGAGAGGGAGACAGACAGACAGGCAGACAGACAGACAGACAGACGGAGACAGAGAGAGACAGAGAGAAATGCGATCTGATTGCAAATGATCTATTCGTCAGACTATGACCCTTCATGAACGGGTGAGTGAACAAACTTCGTTAGAATTATCATGCCAGTGACATGAAACACACAAAAGGAATGAGAAAGAGAGAGAGAGAGAGAGAGAGAGAGAGACAGACAGACAGACAGAGATGGGGGAGAGAGAAGGGGGTGGGTGGTGGGGTTTGGGGCACGGGAGGAAGGTAGGGTGGTAAAGACGAAGCGTACAGCGGGGGGAAAAAAAAAAATCAAGATGCGCAAGATACGGGGGGAAAAAGGTTGAAGGGGATGGACAGAATGAAGAAGAAAGGAGTGAAAAAAAGAAAGAAAATTAATCAAAGAAGAAAATGGCACACACACACACACACACACACACACACACACACACACACACAAACACCAGAAACCAGATGAAGGAAGAAAAAATGATATGAGAGAAGGGACAAAACGAGAATGAGAACGAAGTTAACGACAGAAAAATAAGAACCACAACATTCAAGCGAAAAAGAGAAACTAAACGAATGAAATAATGAAGAGAAAAATTTGATAAACAGGAAAGAAAGATGACGAAGAGAGGCAATGGCAAAACAGCGCTGACATAAAATCACAATGAAACCCCACCAAACGCGAAAAGCAGATCAGAAAACATATTTATTTTTCTTTACACACACACACACACACACACACACACACACACACACACACACACACACAACGAGGAGAAAGTGGAGGGCGAATCGAATACAGCAGAGAGACGAGAAAAAAGTCCGATTTTAAAGATAATTTCGTTGCTATAAAAAAAACGAAACAAAAGCCAAGTCCTTAATCAATAATCAAATAATAATTATTGTTAGAAAAATGGCACTCCGTTTTTACAAAATTTGTGCTGCGATATAACTTCATTGCATTGAATTTGATGAAGAGGAGGACTGAATTCTTCTTAACTCTAGCGGTATCTTTTTGATTTGTCGAGAACGCCATAATCTAATTGGTCATTATCCCTTATATGATTTAATGGCGTTAATCACTTTCGCGTAGCTTTTTAACTAATAAAGTTTCATTTTCAGGCCTTCGGAACGACAGACGTGACCCACAGGTTCAGAAAGAAAACGAAAAACCAGCGAAGCAGTTGCCTATCTCACTCACGTGCTACGTGTAGTCATCAGGACGACCAGTCCCAAACAGGGGTACGGGTATCAAAACCTAGAAATCAGCACCGAGCTATCTTTGGTTCAGTATCAAAATTCACATCTTCTGCGCCAGTGAGAACGAGTTCGTGCATGTCGACAGTCATTTCCACAAGGTCATCGATACATTGCGCAATAAAATGTAAGGCAATAGGGAAGAAGGGCGGGAAGAGGGATAAGGGAGAGTGGCAGAGGGAAGGATGCTTGTAGCTTGTTTTGGGCTTCACTCAGAGATGAAAAAGGCGTGCG
>JADBJO010000241.1:868301-888616 GCA_016801955.1 Conus betulinus | reverse complement strand
TCTTTTTTCTCTGGGGTTCCAGGAGGTAGGTCCATTTAGACTCGTATATAAAGGCCAGTCAGTCTCAGAGTCTTGCATGTAAAAATGTACACTATTGAAAGTTTTCAGTTCTCTCCACGTCTGTTTAAGTCTCTCCA
Organism: Conus betulinus; assembly: GCA_016801955.1. Lineage (NCBI taxonomy): Eukaryota > Metazoa > Mollusca > Gastropoda > Neogastropoda > Conidae > Conus > Conus betulinus. The sequence goes on along the minus strand of JADBJO010000241.1, from coordinate 888,479 downwards.
GTCTGTTACAAATTTATGCAAATTTTCCATTTATTGAATGGTAATAAGATTGCTCGGCTTCGTATTTATCTACAACAATTATCACGCATGTTTGTTTTTACATCTACAGTAGCTTTTGTTTTTTACATCTTACAAATTTTGTATACATCTAAAAACTTGGCCATCAAACAATATCAATACCATTGTCAGATGCATGTTTGTATTTCACATAACAAATGACATGCGTTTCAGGTACTTAAAGCCCTTAAAGTTCAGTCAGCAAAGATCCAGATCATTTCAGTCAGCAAAGATAACAGATCAGTCCAAGAACAATGATGCGGACAAAGTATATGCAAAACAGTTTGTTCATTACCTGTATGTATATACATAAGATATGTTTATCTGCACAGCTGACATAAAAAAATGTTATTTATTTGTGTTTTTACTTTCTTTTCTTTTCTTTCTATTTTTTTTTTAGTTCTGTCGTTCGTTCTTTCCTACTTTCGTTCTGTTGTTTTCCAGGCACGTTCTGGCACCACCAGAATCCTTTCTCATGCTGATGACGACACCACGGACTATGTGTGGGTCACAATGGACATTTCTACAGATCATTTAAATTGGTGTTCCTTTGAGAGTCTGACTGAAGCATGATGATCCCATGGCTATATGGTACCCATGGTCCCCAGGTGTGTACGTCGTTGTCGCAACATGTAAGATTTGTTTGTTTGTTTAGGGTATAGCGTGGATATCGTGTCGAATGGACCGGTGCGGGTCAACCCGATGTGGCGTGCGAATGTTGGATGCCACATGATGTGGCTGGTGTTATGTAATGGGATCGGCACGTCCGTTGGTGCGAAGGTGACGAAAGGTTGGGACAATTAGTTTTTTTTTTCTGCTGCCATTTCAGATTAAAAAAAAAAGCCTATTTACCTGATGCCTACCACGAACTTTCTCACCTCCCTTACCATAGTATAATGTAAGAATTAATGTGTTTGTACCTAAGGATGAGAAAAAGACGGGAAGGCATGGCAAAACGGGGATGTTCTTGCTCGTCAGAATGTTGTTGCACTAGCAGATACAGATAAAACGTTGGAGCCGATATATGGCAGGCGAAAGTCGCAAGTATTTCTTTCCTGCAGAAACAACCGAACCCCCCACCCCCCACCACACACGCTGGTGTGTCAACGTTATTCGGACATGTGTTTACTTTACAGCCACCATCGGTGTATATTCGACAGGATAGAGGAGTCTGATTATAAGCGATGGATATAGTTAAAAATAAAGTAGAGAGTAATCCGAAAATAACTGTTCCATCTGGCTATTAATCCATGCATTGGCTATTTCAATGGGTGTGTGTTTACAAAAAAAAAAGGAAATAACAGTTCGTACATCCGAAACCTCGCTGATCAGTGTTCTCAATTATCATTATTCGGCACCAAAACATCCAAGTCCCTGCATCCAAATGTGTAAGTTTGGGATTCGACATCGCCATGATCGAGACTGATGGTGGCTGTCTCAACAAATCAGCAAGTGCGTAAGGTTTGGGAGGTACCTATGACAGGCCAGGCGACGTGGTGTCTCTCACGAACACTATGTATAGTATATTAGCATCTAAGCGTTAGAAGTGTACAGTTATCCAACCGTTCTGCCCTATCTCTTGCTCTATCTGTCTATTATGGTGTATATACTCGTGACCCGTCAGGACAATGGTGGACCAGAGGGGGGCTGTTGCCCTTCACGTCTCTCTGCTTAATTTGCTGTCGCGGTCCCTCAGTGGTCACTGTCGCGATCTACACAGGCCAGTCCAGCAATGCAAGGCGCCCCTGGCCATTGATTGCTGAATCGAAAGCTTCCCCGTCCGAGTGCGGCTCGGCAGTGGAGTGGAGTGATTCGTTGACACGTGTGGTAGACCCAGGTGCAACGACCCATGAGCATGCCCCCTGCCACACCGGGTCAACACACAGTTCCACTGGACTTGCCAGCCTGGAGACCTTGGCGCACTTTGAAGGAGTGTCCTACGACCCCCATTGGGCAAGACTTCGAATCGAACCGAGTTCGGCTCGCTGTTCGTTGAGTCTATCCACGAACGAAGCATGCAGATGCCGTCAAGTTTGCTCACGGGGATTTTCGACCCGTGGCTTTCGTCTCCTAGGCAAAGTTCAGAACGTCCTCCGCTTTCTGGAAGCGCAGCGGTGACGTCAACCCTACTATGACGCCAAACGAAGAGGCGTCACAAGCTCCAGATTTAGAACTTCGCGTTCTGAGATTTATCTGGAGAGCTGTTAACAAGTTTCCCATTCAAATCGCCGAAACAAAGTCAGTATGGATCGGAGAAAGATGAAGAAATGATGTCGCGGGAAAGAAAATCGGCAGAACAAAAAGCTCAGAAAAAACAATAAAGCTCCTTCACACAGTGATCACACCATCTTCCCAGTCTTAGGAAACACTTTAGACATATGCGTTGAGGAGACAGGATCAACACAGAGCGCGGAGCGTGGAAAGCCGCATGAGCTAACGCAGCTTTTGGTTAGATAATCAGAAACGTGCCATTGAGATCATCCAAGAACGACAGCAGATCCCACTTGTCCCATTGAAGTGGATCGTGTTGACAGGCTTTTTCCAGCAGAAGAGTGAAAAGTTAGGGTATTTGGAATATCCCCTCCCCTCCTCCGCCTGGATCCGCCCTGGCCTGTCAACATCGCTCCTCTTCTCTCCTGAAGAAGAGCTGCAGTTGGACCCGTTCACCGAATAGACGAAGTGATATCTGGTTCACGTGAAATCGCCTGAAGACAAACACAGCGCCTGGATATGATGGAGTTGAATATTCTTTCTGAAAAAAAACATCTGCAACGTACTGCATTACCTTTGACGGCAATATTCAACATTTGCTGGAGAAACAAAAGAATTCCAGAATGATTGATGGAAACATGCCACGATCACTTTAACTTCCAAAAAAGGAAGAATGGAATATCCGATGCAGCTGGTGATGGAGACCCAAGGGGGTCCTTGTTGATGTCTTTGTACAAAGATCAGCATGACGTTAGTGCAAGGAGGCTTTTTACCATGTGATTGTTTTTGACCGGAAGGCTGTCATCAAAACAGAAGGGTCTATCCCAAGAAACGGCCTTCAAAAACACGTATATCTGCTGAAAAGCCGCAATTGAGAACTTCAAGCATGTATCAAGTCAGTTCTACACATACTTTCGTTTGACATCAACGGGACGCCTATGTGAGCATTTGATCACAGAGTGAAGTTGGATGCGATGCAGAGCGCCGGCTACCCCCCCGCAACATCATCGAACGTGACGGCGGATATTCTACACCAACTCTACATTCCAGGTGCAGACAGGAGGGACACTTCCACGCCCAGGATTACCAGGCAATCGTGCAATCGTGCAAGGATGCCCAGTGGTCAGCTGTTGGCGTTCATTCAGGCATTGGACCCATGGATTCGGTGGATGGAGCAGCCGTCATCACACCATCTTCAATGCCTTCTCCTGTTCCGGCATACAATGGATGATTATGTGCCAGTGCTCGCTGGTGAGAGGAGAGCTTACAAGAAATGATAAATAACAGACGGAAACCTTCCTGCATTACACCACCGGAAGGGAAGTGAAACACAGAAAGGTGTGCCACCAGTTCATGCACACAACGCACAGGAAACAACTGGGCCTCTACAGATGTGACTGAGAACGTCCCACGTGACGCTGCAAGGGAAGATACACCCGATGTATGGAAAAGATGAGCCATACCAGTATCTTGGATTTCAAACAAATCTGACTGGAACTTCTGAGAAAGAGCAACTAGCGCAGGCGAGCGAGGATTCGAAAGAATGCTAGAAAAAAAAAAATATCGCTTTCACCTTTTAACCATTGTGCAAGAAATTGATGCTTGTAAACGTCATGGCTTCTTCAAAATTGAGCTTTTATTACAGCAATTCAAAATTCACCAGAAAAACTTCTGAAGACTCCTGGAAAGATAAGATAGTTTGATTTTGTTCGCATTCATCTCAAGCTAAACTCTTCTCTACCAATCGAGCGCACATCACATGTTCCTTCCCGAAAACAAGGCGGCCTTGGTCCTTTGAAAACCAAGTACCATGTACTACGCCAAACCGCATCTCATTTCCTGATCTCTGTTTCTGAACAGTGATGACCAACATGTCAGAATGGTGCGCGCACAACAGTTTTCCATCTCACATGGCAAAGCAGAAAGAGTGCCGTCACGCAGATCCAGACGACAGCAATTTTTGGAGGATATGCCACAGACACCGAAGGGAAGTTAAGAAAGGCAGTCAAGGTTCAACCACAGGTCACGTTTCTTCCTTCGTGAGCTCCATGAGGCGTGTGTGGCGCTCGACTGGATCTATAAGGCAGGAATTTCCATGAAAAGCAGCGACAGTTTCCGGTAGTAATATACCTCCCCAGCTTTCCTGATGATGGTGTAGTTCAAATTCGCTTACAGTCATTTTCCTAAACCCAATGGTACAGCGTGCAAGACAAAAAGAATTCAAATGGCAAAGATTCACACCCCCTTTTTTTCGCTAGCGCACAACCTGAGAGACACATCGCGGATGCGATTACGCGATGCAGAATGACCCACGTCCAATAGGACCACTCTATTAGGCACACCAACACACGTCAATGACGCAAATAACCAGGTTCATCAGCAAGGGACGTCTACAGCCTGCTGGAGACCCATGCAAGTGAACAACATCTACTATCCTGATACTTACCCGGAGAGAGTGTGCTTTGTGTGCGGGGTTTTCGTTTCTGACACAAATTCCCATGCCTTGAATGGATGTCGTTGATGAGAGGGCCTCTCTACACACAAAGACCACGACAGATGCTTTGAATCATCAGAAAAAGGAGCTACCAGAAATGCATTTGTGACGGATTTTGTGGATGTTTTTTTTTCAAAATAGGCCTGTCCGCTCTATAAACCGGTGTTGTTTGAAGATCTACCCAAGGCTGAAACCTGATTTAGTGCTTTCATCGACCATCGAAACTCGGTGGCATTTTCGTCATCGAGATTTCAAACCCATTTTGACCTTCATTATACAAATCACATGCTATGGAGAGGCAATTTCAAAAGTACTCGCCTCTTTGCTATGCTTTCTTTAGTGATGCCGGTTTAGCACGAAAGTGATTGTGTTCTAGTAATAGGTTCACTAGGCATGGTTCATAAAAGAGTGGTTTCAGGGCTTTCAGTGTTAGGACTGCCCCAACCAAATGTAAACAAATTGCAAAATACTGAGCAGTCTGTCATGATGGGTCTAGGCGTGTTTGGTCCAGGCGGAATCACCTCATGAACCAGCCTTGAAACTGACAGATGTTGACTTTTCAACTGTGCTTTAAATAGTATTACTATATAAAAGCTGGCTAAAGCACTGACAGACAAAGAATTGAAGCAAAGCCCCCAGGGACGGGGGGGGCACGGAGAGAGAAAGAAGACGCGTTGGGGACAGTGAGAGAGAAGAGCGGGGCTAGACACAGAGAGAGAGAGAGAAGAGATCCGCGGGACGGTGAGAGAGAGGAGACGATGAGAGAGATGAGATGGAGACAGGAGGACAGAGGTGGAGGAGGGTGAGAGAGAGAGAGAGACGAGATAGAGAATAGAGATAGAGAGAGAGAGCTGGAGAGCGAGAGGCCGAGAGAGAGTATAGAGATGAGTGAGACAGAGGAGAGAGACAGTATGTGAAAGATTTTTATCGATGCGCCTGCAGTCTGGATACTGTGGATGTTGTTGATTTCACAAGTGTGATGCATGAAAGCAAATGATTATATGTTGTATGTATAGTATATCGGTTGCATAATGTAGTTATCACAAGTTGCAATAAAAATGATTGACTATGTATGTATGTATGTATATATGGGCATGTGTGTGTGTGCGCCCTGTGTGTGTGGTGTGGTGGTGTGTGTGAAGGAGACGAGTGTGTGTGAGGCGGCGACGAGAGAGAGAGAGGACGTCTTTTTGGTGAGAGAGAGATGAGAGGAGAGAGAGAGAGTCTGCGTGCGTCACAGAGGTGCGCACGGAGAATTGTGCGTGTGTGCAGCGCATGTGTGGGGTGGTTGTGTGTGGGTGTGTGTTGTGTGTGGTGTGTGTGGTGTGCCGTGAGTGCGTGTGTGTGTGTGTGTGTGGTGTGTGGTGTGTGGTGTGTTGTGTGTGTTGTGAGAGAGAGAGAGAGATGAGAAGAGACACACACACACACACACACACATACACACACAAAACAAACACACACACACACACACACACCACACACACACACACACACCATACACATGCGAAGAAAAGAGAGAGAGAGTGTGTGTGTGCTGTGCGCACTCGTGCTCGCGTGCGTATGGGAGTGCTTGTGTTGTAACGTGCATGTGTGTGTGGTGTGTGTGTGTGATGGGTGTGTGTGTGCGTGTGTGTGTGTGTGGTGTGTGTGTGGGTACTGGGTGTGTGTTGTGAGAGAGAGAGAGAGAGAGAGGGAGAGAGTTTGTGTGTTACGTGTGTGTGGTGTGTGTGTGGTGTGTTGTGTGTGTTGTGTGTGAGTGTTGTGTGTGCGTGTGAGAGAGCGAGAGGGAGCGTTGTGTGTGGTGTGTGTGATAGATCAGCGACTGTCGCAGGGAGTGGCTTGGACGGCTATGTTTTGCCCATGTTCAAACAGATTCCGGCTTCTGCCACAGCAGGTGAAAGAGAAGAACGTCAAGGTCATCTACCAGCTACCGGAATCCCAAGATTCCTGGGTGTCTTTTTTCAACTTTGTACACAGCACCCTATTGATGCCACCTTATGAGGGAACCTGGTCACATTTCTTTGATCTCATGATGGGCAGTGGATGTAAGTGTTTGTGGGTGTGAAATGAAAACAACCAAAGCAAATCAGCCAGGCTACCACGGCAACCCCCAACAACCCCCCCCCCCCCCCCCATCCAAACTATGACAGACAACAAAAAAACAAACTCGGTATATACCATCTACGATCTCTGATGTGGAAACTCGATGAAATAAATGAGCGTAGTAAACTTTACAGAATCAGCAACAGTGTGAGCACGACTCATATATACGATAAGAACAATTAACATTGAATGCTTCGTCTTCAAACACTCACGCGTTACACCTGTCCAATCGATAAGGATCACAAAACAAATCATAAACAGGACATCGGAAATCTTGTCATGTATTTCCAATATATTGTGAATGGCATTTGACTGTGGCTTTGGTCTTTTACTCCTAACGTTCACCTCCATGCTGTCTACTGACAGTTACAGCTCAACTTGACAAGGGTTGAATGCGCTAAAGGAGCTCCATCACGCTTTGCGAATTTTGTAATATATTATTATTATCTCTTATCTTATAGTAAATAATGATTAATCTTTGACCTCTGACCTCGACTTTTTGAAACAATTGCAACTCTCAACATGATTAAACCTGCTGCATGAAGGTGGATAAAGATTAGTTGCGGGAATCGAAATCACTTACGCATGCACTTTTTTCTAATTACATGCTATGTTTTGACCTTGACCTTTAATCTCACATCTTGAACTTATCTCCGACCATGCAGATGTACTGATATCCTATTTTCCCATTTTTGGTGCGTGGGAATAATCAGTGGTGTGATAAAAAAAAAATAGTTTGAAACAAAACAAAGCAAAAACAAGACAAAGTGCTTGGAAGCAGGACGTGAGTTATGAGTTCTGTTGTTCAAGAGATTTTCGAGGAAGGGAAACTGTCCGAATGTTCAAGATTCCACACACAGGACAGACTGAAGATTAAGGTGCCTGCACTAGGGCAGTAATTGAAGTGCAGACCAGTGTCGAGACGGGCAGCAGAATGGACTGAAGACGACATCGAGGCGCGCCAGCCGGAATAAGAGGAAACCAAAACAATGTACCGAGGCCAATGATCGTCAAATTCAATCGCTGAAGGACCAAAATGGCTGACCAGTCGAAACTTCTGAGACAGAGTGCTAGAAAATCGAGCGGTGAAGGGCGGGTCAATGACTGGACTCGCCAGCGAGCCATCAAGCCCGGGGGGGTTTCTGAAGCCAGAAACCAGGACAAGGTGGGCCTGCTTCAAGAACGGCCGGCTGGCAGTGGGGACGACGATAGCTTGGGAGTTTCTTCTGGGTGCTAAACGCGATTTAGGACCGCAAGCACCTGATCATCGATTGTCACCAGAACTTGCAGGTCAAAGGGCACGACTCCTCAGCGACGTGGATTGTCCTGAACACGCCAGCTTTCCCAAACAGTAATTTTCATGACGACAAAAAACAGAGACTTTCGGCAAGAAACAACCAACTCGCCACGATTTTGGGCCACAAGACAGTCCGTCACCTATACTGCAGTCAACAAAAGTCCGGGCAAAGAGACGATTCCAAAAACAGGCACTGTATCCAGGCGTGCTGAAAGAATTGGGAAATAGGACAGGTCAGACCGCTCAGGGGAGTTCAATGGACCTGTGGCAAAGTGGAAATACATATGCGAGCAAAACTACGTGACTCTGCATTCATAATTTATGTCAGTAAGTGCGACATTGCTAGTGTAACGGGAAACAGTTCTGAACTTTTGTTTTTTTTCTACAGTGGTGTTTTTTGTTCAGCATGACAATTTTTTTTTTTTGGTGCCGAAGCAAAAGAGGCTTTGTCATAAAAGCAGTAAAAGTGAGGACGGGTCAGTAGGACAAGGACGTAAGTCTTGTTTGTTTGTTGTATTGTGTCCGCGCAACTAGTCTTCTCCAGGATAATGTAGATGTAAAGGATGTGATATTGTTATTTAGAAAAGAAACTACACTAAGTGACCAGTTATGAAGATCTCTGATATCGTATACTGGTGACCTTAATGCAGAAAACAGTTAGTGAGCTGCCAGCTTCTGAAGACATCTCAGACCTACCACATTTTCCAAAATGGTAGAATTGATGATGGTGACGATGATGATGCAGATGGAGTGTTTATTAGAAAATCAAAATATAAATACTGTAATTAATTCTGGAAAGTCCATTCTGATTTTTTTTAATGCTAGATTTGTTTGTTTTCAAACGGATATTGTAATAGCAACAGAATGGCGAATTTACTTATAATATATGACTGCATGGTTGTAATATTACTGATTCTGTCGTTTGTCTATAATTAATTGAGATAGAAAACTGTTTAAATACAGGAGGAACATCTGAAATGAAATAGACTGCTGATGGAAATAATCTGAAGAATATACGTGACGATGTAAAACCAACACGATACAAGATCAGGAGCGCAAAGAAAGCACCCAGTGAATAGATCATACATGTAAAACATAGAGAAGAATTGAACTCTTCCATATTTTGTACATCAGTGAACGCTCAGAATCCATGGTTTTCATTTGAGGTCATGTCAAAAGTGACTTTACCATTTTTGAAAGCATCCTCAAAGGCAATGCTTGGATGCACTTGCATTTGTCCTGTCACTCTCTACAAATGTTCTTGCCATTCAAAAACATCTTGTGCGATCCTACTCAAACACCCATAAAAAACAAATCCCCGAACCCGTCTTCATCATTCCATTTCCGTTATATTTTTTTTTTCTACTCAAACCGTGTTCACAGACTGGTTTGGGGACTGGTTTTTTGACCCATGTCCTGGACTATGAGAACGCAGCCAGAGAACATCCGGACCTTGTCTTCCTCTCTGCTATGAGCTGATTGAAGAAGGTGAACACTGTGTGATGTTGTATCACGTTTATGTGTGTGCGTGCGTGCGCTCAGGTGCTCGCTTGCGCGCCTGTGAGTGTATGTGTGTTGTGTGTGTGTGTGTGTGTGGTGTTAGTGCGTGGTGTGTCGTGTGTGGTGTGTGTGTGATGGCCTGTGTGCGTGCGTGCTCGCATGTGCTGTGCGTGCGTGCGTGCGTGCGTGCGTGCGTGTGTGCGTGTGTGTGTGTGTGTGTGTGTGGTGTGTGTGTGTGTGTGTGTGTGTTGTGTGTGTGTGTGCGTGTGTGTGTGTGTGTGAGCTCAAGATCACATGATCGTTCGCGCAATTTTTGATTGATCGTTTTTTTGTTTGCTTTTTAAAACAAACGCGGTTTTAATTCCTCACCTGTCGTTTCATATCTCGGATCACTTTATACACCCATAAACATCACTCCATCAGACATTTGTCCCTTGAAATAAGCTGGTCAAAATAAAACTTTGAAAAATCTGATGACCAAAAGAAAACAAAAGGTAAAGGAAAAAGAAGAATATTAGGATTAGTCGTTTGTCTATGGCCATCGAACATCTAACAGCCCCCCCACACCCCCACCCCCCCCCCCACCCCAGCCAGCCTCTATGCTGGGTATGTGACGGATCCTGGTGGGAAAATCATGAAGATCAACCAGTTCTGGGGACCTGTGGACCTCAACAGGAGCAGACAACTGTGTGAGCACATCGCCGAAGCCTGTCAGTTCTCCAAGCTGAAAAGCAGCCAAAGAGCCTCAAGACCCACAAAATACATGGAGAAGACTAGTATGGATATATGAAGGGAGCCTCCTAGATCGTACCGGAATAGGTCGTCGGACGGCTCTCTGTCATTCCGTCTGTCTGTCTGTGTCGCGTCTGTCTGTCTGTCTGCTGTCTCTGATCTCATCTCTCTCTGTGTCTCTATCTCTCTCTCTCTCTTCTCTCCTCTCTCTCTCTCTCTCTCTCTCTCTCAGCATATGAAATTGCTGTTAGATTGGTTCAAATAGAGGGAAAAGTCAAATGGGCTTCCGAAGTTCGTGATGTTTTGAGTACTTTTGACTGCTGTTATGTATAGGCAAAACCAAGGGGTTGTAGGAAGCCTACATTATGTAGTAAGAGTGTTAAAAAAGGGCAAATTAATTGTATATGGCAAAAATGGAATTATGACATGACAGATTTATAAACTATAGGAAATTCAGACGTCTTAAGACCCTGTAGCCATAATTACTTTTGGCACTTGGGTAGATTTATCCAAACCACTCGTCAACAAGATTTAGTTTCAAAACGAGGTAACTGAGGGCGGAAAAATGAAGCACATTTGAAAAAGAAACGGTATTAGAGTTCCACCACCACACGGCGCAGACCAAATAGACAACAGGACAAAAACACAATGCATTTCGACCCTCTCGGGTCTTATCAGGCAAACACCAAACAAACATTAGGACCACGAAAACGAAGAATGAGGCAACCACTTATCTTTTCATATTCAGCGCCAAAATTGGCTGTTGGATGAAAACGAGGCCGTTAAGAAAGGGGATCGTGGGAGTTGAAAATGATAATGATGGCAATAACAATAATGGTAACAATAGCCAATAATAGTGATAATAGTGGCGGTGATGAAAACGTAAATAGGAAGAGGAGGTGGGGTTTTGTTTTCGCTTTTTTGGAATGATATACGACGATAATAGTTGTAGTGTTAATAGTGGCTGGCGTAACACTGAAGGGTGAGAAAAAGGAAAAAAAGGGGGTGGGGGTGGAGGTGGAGAGTGGTGGAAACAGTAGGATTTGTAGTTTGTTTTGTAATCATTGTTTAATGGTATGATATATTAGTGATGGTAGTGATTATAGTACTTTAATGATAGCGCTTAGTGGTAAAAAATTAATATAATGATGATACGTAAGAAAAAAAGTGATGGGATTGTGATGATGATGATCCATCTATCGAAACACAGATTTTCGATCGTTTTTAGATTTCTGATTTATTAATGCACAGTTGAATATATAAAAGGAATAATGAACATGAAAATAAATGCCCATTGTATAGATCTACTACATCTCGATCTGTTGTATCTTGAATGAACAAATTTGCTCGTTGTATGAATGTTACTTCGTGAATCCACGTATGTCTGCGAATTTAATTTTTTTTTTCTTGTCTTTGATTTCCAAACTTATCTATGTATAAGTTGGTAAACTGTTTCCAGTTTTATATTTGATCCATCGTGCTTGTTGGAATGACAGTATGACTCACTGTTGTACCATGTATCATTGTCATTGATGACAGTACTCACTGTACTGTACCATGTATTCCTCATTGATGTGTACCATGTATTCCTTGTCATTGTGATGACAGTATGACTCACTGTTGTACCATGTATTTCATTGTCATTGATGACAGTATGACTCACTGTTGTACCATGTATTCATGTCATTGATGACAGTATGACTCACTGTTGTACCATGTATTCATTGTCAGTCATTGATGACAGTATGACTCCACTGTTGTCACATGTATTCATTGTCATTCGTCACACCCCCTAAAAACAAACGAGCAAACAGAAAAAAAAAAACTGAGCAAAGGGAGGTCAAAATGTGCCAGCAGTCAATTCCATTGTTGAAGGACTCAAACATTGTCAGTCAAATCAGCACAGACAGCAGCCAGGAATTGTGCAACTTTGCCTTTAATATAGATCTCATACAAACAGGCTGTCTTCCTTTTCTGGTTGACCAAGCAACCTGATTAACTGTCCGCAAGGAGAGATCGGAGACTGGAAGAACTGGTTCACAGTGGCGCAGAGTGAACAACTTTCGACGCTGTCTTCAAGAAAAAGACGGATGTCAGAGCGGTCAGCTCCCCTTTTATTTCGACTGACGTGAACGCAATGAAGAGGGATCAACATGAAGAGCTGCTGGTTGTTTGTCACATGAAAGGTTTATAAGATTTCCCCCGAATTTGCAAAATGGATGTAAAAGAACCAACACTTTTTCTGTTCAAGGCGTTGATTCTTTTAATCAGACTGCGAGTATTAATATGGGACCCCTTTTTGCTCATTTAAGTATATTAATTGATTATACTATATATTCAGATATATTTCCGATTTTGACATGCATTCAACACCAACACCCACACACTATTTCTTCTTTGCCTTCCTTTTCTTTTGGCAGTCGGCGCGCGCGCGCACCGCCCCACCACACACACACCACCCACCACACACCACACACACACACCCCTCATCGGTTGGCTTTTGGTTAGATAATAATCAATCTTTTTTTGTTAAAACCAGCCCCCCCCCATATTAACCTTTCTATAATCTGTTTCGAAGCACCCCCCCCTCCCCCCCCCCTGGAGAAAGTGCCCCCCCCCCCATAGCGGTGCCCCCCCATACCCCCCACCCGCCAGACTAAACCAGTACCCCCCAGACCCTGATGGTTTCAGTGTCCCCCCCCCCCCCCCCCCCCCCCCCCCCCCTCCCCCCCCCCCACCCCCCCCCCCCCCCCACCCCCCAACCCCCCCCCCCCCCCACCCCCCCCCCCCCCACCCCCCCCCCCCCCCCCCCCCCCCCCCCCCCCCCCCCCCCCACCCCACCCACCCCCCCCCCCCCCCCCCCCCCCCCCCCCCCCCCCCCCCACCCTCCCCCCTCACCCCCCCCCCCCCACCATATATCCCAGTGTATCCCCCCCCCCCCCCCCCCCCCCCCACCCCCCCCCCCCCCCCCCACATGGGCCCCCTCTCTCTCTCTCTGCTTAAACGACTCTGATCAAATCATGTTTGCTTATTTCAAAGTAGTATAGCCACAATTGATCAGGGCGCCAACCATATAACTCGCTCCAGCGAAGCACACAGCGCTATAGACTATGATAAAAAATATTTTACATTACTTTGCTTTCAAAGAAATGCTCCAGGACTCCGGAATGACCAATTTGACTGGCTGGCTTTATATGAAACAGCGTATAAACTTCAACTGACTGAAATAGAAGAGAAATAAAAAGACGATAATTCATTTGTATGATTTGATTATTTCGGTCAATAAATGTATTTATGACTCTTTCTCACTTCCTCCTTCCATGTTTAGATGATGTATTTTCTCTCTTTTTTTGCATCTCTCTCTTTCTCTCTCTCTGTTGCCTGTCTCCGTCTGTCTGCCCTCTCTCTCTCTCTCCTCTCTCTCTCTCTCTCTCACACACACACACACACAAAACGCTCACACAAAACACTCACACAAACACACACACACAACACACACAACACCACACACACACACACCACAACACACACAACAGAGACGCATGTACACATGCACGCGTGTGAGCGCTCACACACACACTCCCCCGTCCACAGCCACAGCCCCGCCCGCCGCAGCCCCGGCACTTGCAATCCACAGGGAGCAGTCAGTGTCACGTCGTCAAGAGGCAACCCACAGTAGGAGACACTACGCTGCCGCCGAGTCACATTCAGTGGCGCCTGTTCTATCTAACATACGCAGGACATCACCTACTGAGCCCCCTACTGACAACAATTATTGCTTTGTCACTGAGCCGGTTCAAGTGAGCTCTCTCTCCGGAGATTGCCGCCACGTCCGTCCGTTTTGCTTTGCCAATCGCGAGGTCTTTGGGTCAACATGACAGTGAACCTCTTACGTCTGATAACCTGACAGGTACTTGTCATGTACTCTCTTTTTGGGGTGCAGTTCACTTTATCTCATTTCATTTCTTTTCATTCGTGACTGGTAAGTCAGTAGGACACGTTAATTGTTCACATATACAGAACTCTGAGTGAGACCTTCTGTGTGTGTATGTATGTATTGTGATGATTACAGATCTATTCTTATGTGGTTGCACACAATTGTGTGTGTGTGTGTGTGTGTGTGTGTGTGTGTGTGTGTGTGTGTGTGTGTGTGTGTGGTGTGTGTGTGTGATAGAAATTAGCAGTTCTCTGGTCAGGTTTCTCATCACATACGAAGGGAATCAACACACACACACACACACACACACACACACACACACACACACACACACACACATACCCACACACACATACACACACACACACACACACACACACACAACACACACACACACATACATATACGCGCGTGCGCACGCACACAGACATACACAGACAGACAGAGAGAAAGACAGACAGACAGACGGACACGCGCACACACACACACACACACACACACACACACACACACACACACACACACACACACACACACACACACACACACACACACAAACTGTGTGCAACCACGTAAGAATAAGACCAGATCCGTAATCATCTCAGCGCATGCATACACACACGCACAGGAGGTCACACACACACACACACACACACACACACACACACACACACACACACACACACACACACACACACACACACACACACACACACAACGGAAGCAAAAAAAAAAAACCTAAAGAGACGTTGAGAACCTTGTTATCTGTGGTATCAGTGACGCATGGTACTGCGCATGATGCATGCATACATAACCTTGAACGATCAACGATCAGGCCAGACTGCTGCTGTCCTTCCTATTGCACTTGCGTTCCATGCACCAACTACTTAACCCGGCCGTTGGCTCTTGTGCTTCAGAACACTGACGTACCACTGCTCATTTATCGTAGCCCTGGTTGTAAGTGAATAAGCCTTCTCTTTTCTTTCCTTCCTTTCTTTTTCTCTCTCCTTGTTTGGCTAAATCTTGTATCCTGTTGCTGTGATGGATATTTTGCACAAAGCGCTCTGCTATGTTATAATGTTTTAGGGAGTGTTTGTTTGAGCACTTTGTAATGTTTTCTTTTTGTCACATCTGGAATGAATTCACTTGCCTGTTTTGTAGGAATGGAATTCCGTGTGATGTAAAGTCACGACACACATTAAGGTGATTGTGGACATCTGATTAAAACAGTAATTTTCACATGATGATGTTAGCTTTAATGAAGTGAGAGAAGAGGGAAATAGCTTGATAGTATATGGAAGGGGAGATGATAGATGGAACAAGGGATTTGTAGTAATCTAAAGTATGAAAAAGAGTATTGTTTAATGGACTTCCCAACAGGTAAATTGTGTAATCAACACGAGAACTGATGACGAATCTTAACAGATAATTAATGTGGATACACATGACATACGACCTTTGTACATTTGGTTGCTAAATACCTCCTGCATATTACAGGACATTACACAATCAGCTTTTTAAAATGGTTTACTTGCTGCTGTTAATGTAATCTGCTACTAATACGGATATTTGTATCCGACTTTCCTTAAGGGAAAAGTGAGGTTTGAAGTTAGCAACATTCACTTAAAAAAATTCATTTAATGAAACGCATAGTGGTATTTTCAGTGCACTCAACGCCAGTTTTACTTACCTTTTTTCAATAATCAGAAAACGATGTTGTTGCTATGGTTTTCAAAGAAAAAGAAGACGAGTGGGGGAAGGTCTCGGTTTTAGATGACTTAACATCTTAGTTGAAACAGGTTTTGAGTCTTAAAACAAAAACAAAACAAAACAGAACAAACCAAAAACAGAACAAACCAAAATTTAGAAAGAGTGGGGGTTAGTTGCCGCCAAGGACATTGACAAATAAAGCACAGGACAAGACACTAAAACGCTTTGTTTGTCAATGTGCTTGGCGGCAGCTAACCCCCACTCTTTCTAAATTTTGCTTCGTTCTCCGCCATCAGTCGCTCCAAAAGAACAAACCAAAGAAAAACACTGCTAGTAAATCTTAAATAAATGTCAGCGAAACCGACCAGAGAAAACGTGCACAAACGAGTCACAAGACAAAACACAACGCGTTTCGAACCTCTGTTAGGTCTTCATCAGGTGAAACAAAAATGAAAAAAAAAAAATAACGAAAATGCACTTATTTTTCATCGCTTCAGATTGCTTCTGAGTTCAGCGCAAGGAAGAAGGCGTTACTGCTAGTAAACCATATCGCCTGTATTCTTTGTCTCTGTCAAAAGGGCTTTGACTGCTTGCGATGAGTGGAGTATTCTGGCTTAAAGACCGTCACGGCAATGACCTGGAGTTTGCAAGCTTTGGGGAATTCTGGACTGGTGATATTCCCCACATTGACCACTACAGGGAAACATCTGAAGAAGACACGTCATATGGAGCTGATTGACGGTGACGTCATTCTCGCGTCGTATCCAAGGAGTGGTCAGAACAACAACAACAAAACCAATGAAGATAATTCGCAATTATTGTGTGAATGGTGTGGTCATAACAGCAACAACAAAAACCAATGAAGATAATTCGCAATTACTGTGTGAATGGTGTGGTCATAACAGCAACAGAAATACCAGTAATGCGCATGTTATTGCGTTTATGATGTGCAAGAGCTCAATACCCCTTAAGACATAAATGTGTGTGTGTGTGTGTGCGTGCGTGCGTGCGTGCGTGCGTGCGTGCGTGCGTGCGTGCGTGCGTGCGTGCGTGCGTGCGTGCGTGCGTGCGTGCGTGCGTGTGTGTGTGTGTGTGTGTGTGTGTGTTTATGGATAGAAGGGGAAAGGTTGATATGGATAGAAGGGGAAAGGTTGATGGATTGAGTTGTGGTGCGAGTGTGTGTGTGTGTGTGTGTGTGTGTGTGTGTGTGTGTGTGTGTGTGTGTGTGTGTGCGTGCGTGCGTGCGTGCGTGCGTGCGCGCGCGCGCGAGAGCGTGTGTGTGTGAGTGAGTGCGTGCGTGCGTGCGAGCGAGCGTGTGTGTGTGCGTGTGTGTGTGTGTGTGTGTGTGTGTGTGTGTGTGTGTGTGTGTGTGTGTGTGTGATATACACACTCTACGTGATGTTTATTCTACCTGCTTGAGAAAAATGTTTTTGACAGCAGTTTATGCGTGTCTTGCACTGTTCGATTCCGAACTCTTCTTGGTTGTATAGAGCTGCAGTGTTCTCGTGTTTGACGAAAATGGTTAAAATCATTACAACGTGTATGTTCTGTTTATCTTTTTTTTTTATTTCTCCTGTCCTCCTCCTCCCCCCCCCCCCCCCCCCCCCCCCCCCCCCCCCCCCCCCCTCTCTCAATTTCGTTGATTTCCAGGTACGTTCTGGCACCACCAGATCCTTCTCATGCTGATGAACGACACCACGGACTATGTGGGTCACGTGGACAGAGATCATCTGGAGTGGTTTCCCTTTGAGAAGCTGACCCGGTCTGAAACCCCGCGGCTGTACACTACACATCGCCCTAGGGTGTGAACACTTTTTAAAAACACATAAGAAGGGTTTGGGGGTGGTGTGCTTTGACCATGTATAGTGTAATGGAAAGCGGTGTCACGTAGTTTGGTGTAGTGCGACCTGTGGCATGGGATGTGTTAAGGGATGGTGCTATCTGATGAAGTTAGGGGGGGGGGGGGGGGGGGGGGGGGGTCATCACTCGTTTTTCAAGGGCTTTTAAAAAGTTTTTTTTTTTTTTTAATGTAAACCAAGACCTTGCACGTGAGAGGAAATACTTTGGTGGGGAAGAGTGGGGGAAAAAAGGCAATGGGTTGAAGTTTGGTTTAGTGAAACTGGGAGGAAACAAATCACATGAGCAATGTCATTTCCTCATGTTTGTGTCTGGAAACCTTAAAGTTTAACCATAAGGAGTTACTGCCTGCAACAATCTTTCAAAAGTGTTATCAAGATCGGCTCGTTAAAGTCACAACATGGACAGTCACGATTAAAAACGAAATCTTACACAACAGTGTTTTGAGCTGCGTGTAATGAAACACAATAGATGCTCATCTTGAAAGACGCAATGGGTCATTTGAGTGTTCGATGTAACCCTGTGGTTCTAGACTGCTTCTCCGTGCCTGTGAAACTGATATTTGAAAAAATCATAGCTATGATCATCATCATCATTATATATATGTATGTATGTATGTATGTATGTATGTATGTATGTATGTATGTATGTATGTATGTATGCATGCATGTATGTACGTATGTATGTATGTATGTATGCTTTTGGAAGAGTTAAGCACCTAGTGTGCTAACGAAGGATCTGTGTGCTTGTACCTCTCGCTTTCAGCCTTCATTGCTGGCTAGCACCGCGGTGAAACAGCACTGCGAAAAGAGAGCCGATTGCGTAAGTCTGATGCCAGTATATAGCCTCTCCACTACAGGCCCTATGCAGTACCTCCGTGTGGCAACGCGTGTCCACTATTGACCTTGCGACCCCATACCAAACTACAGGGGACTTGGAGGAGGCTGGCGCCTAGCCATGCAACATGCGGGCCCACCGGCCTGTGGACATGCCCCGGCGTCCATGAACCAAACCCCACCTTTGAGCAAATAGCAGGAAAGAGGAGCTCGTTAGCCGTGGACGGCCTTCCCTCTATGAGACGGATACTCCAAACAGCAGAGTTGCACCTCCTGATGCCTTTATAGAGACTGGTTTGATGAAAACGACCCAGACATCAACAAGGTCATAGACACGCTCACAAGTCCCACAGAGATCACCTCAGCAACAAGACCTGCGAGAAGAAGAACAAACAGAAGTACCAGCAAGCCAGGCAACTCATCCAACAGAGGCTTCAGCAGATGAAGAACGATTGATGGGAAAAGAAAGCAGAAAGTCTGCAAGCTAGGGCTGACATCAACGACAGGAAGAGATTTCACGAGGCCCTTCGCACCATCTATGGACCAAAGACTTCTGGGTCAACACCCATTCGTGCTTCTGACCAGACCACACTGCTGACAGAGGAGACTGGTCTGAGCACTTCAATGCTCTCTTGAATAGAGACTCGTCAATATCCGAAAAAACAATCACAGCGCTCCCCCAGCTGCCAGTTGAAGGAATCTCTGGCAGACCCACCCTCGAGTGCAGAGACTGCGAAGGCTCTGAAGCATACCACATCGAGGAAAGGACCAAGAGGAATTGGAATTCCAGCTGACATCTACTTTAAGAGAGGCGAGGTTCTCCCGGAAAAGCTGACCAACCTCTGCCAGTCCATATGGGGAAAGGGAGGTGTCCCAAGATGTCAAAGACACATCTGTTGTACACTTTTGCAAGAAGATGGGTGATAAAGCGTCCTGTGACGATCATCGTGGGATTTTCCTCATGCGCATCGCAGGATAGACTCTGGCCAGGGTCATTTTGAACAGACTCATCACCCACATAGCAGACTCTATCGTCCCTGAATCTTAGTACGGGTTTCGTGCAAGCAGGAGCACACCAACATGGTATTTGCTGTTCGCCAGTTGCAGAAAAAGTGTTGTTGTGAGCAGACTCAGGAGCTCCACATGGTGTTTGTTGATCTCACCAAGGCCTTCGCCGCCGTTAATCGGACTGATTTGTGGAAGTTCCTTCACAAGTTGGTTGCCCGGAAATGCTCATCTCAATGCTCGTTTTGCTCCATGATGGCATGCAGTCGAGTGTGCAAGAAAACGGAGACACCTCTGATCCATTCCAGTGAAAAACGTCCACCTTCTTTTTCATTGTGTTTGCTGCAATGGTGATTGATGCATATCGGGACTGTGACAAGGGGATGTATATCTACAACCGACACCTCCAACAACTCGAACAGTTCCATCAACGATGCTT
>JADBJO010000241.1:855801-860801 GCA_016801955.1 Conus betulinus | reverse complement strand
ATGGTACATTCTGTCATTGTGTTGACACCAGTATCGAAATCAACATTTGCATTGTCTTCTGTAGGCATGCCACCCCTTGTCCCTTTGCTGCTCGGGCAAACTAACTCCTACGTGGAGTGTCAGAGCTCCACATTGCGCAGGAGAAAGATGAGTTCGAGGACTCGTCCCTGTCTTGGTCGGCATAAGCCACGCCTTCTTGGTTTTGCTACGGAGAGCTCACGTGGCCTGTTGGAAAGTTGATATGCTTGGCATGTAAACCTTTGCCTTTGCTCACTTTTCTAGTTTATGAAACGTCGAACGCTTTCGATTTTCGACGTACATTTTTTGTGGCCCTGTCCCTTCAGCCATTTGTAGAGAAAGTCTCCTGCTTTCCTTGTGATGTGACACTTTGAGGCACTCGTAGCAGCTCCTCACTCTGGCCACACAAAGGGTTACATCGAACTCTCTCTAGTTGATAAGCATCTACGAGGAGAGTGTAGCGGCTCAAACATCACTTTGAAGGAATGAGATGACGCACCATCTCTGAGGGCCAGTCTGACGGCCAATCAGATCCTGAAATCCGACCATTTACGCGCTGAGGTAACTCATTAGTCGGATATAGTAAGGAATACTGCGCAAACATCCTCCACGGTCAGGACTAGGACATGCATCGCATTGCAGTATCCACCAGTTGGGTCACTTTCACTCAGCTGACTGATCTGCTGAAACTGGCTCTCGTCACAAGTCATATGTGGTTTGATTCAGTTGACCTGATTGAACAGACTGTTCCAGCTACATACTTCAGGTGGTTAGCTACTGTTCAATCGAAAGACGAGAATGTGGCTGGTGCTCTCAGCCTGCGATCAATGTTTAGCACAAGCAGGTTTCTCAACACCCTTGTCCATCGTTCCTGTCACTGGAGAGACGCGCACAGCTTCCATGCCTGTCACACAGAACAGAACAGCAAACATATCAATCATCGCTCAGACCGCTGCTGTCAGCCTTCAGTATGGTTATCACTGTTGGAGCTGTGTGCTAGTTCCTCTACTTTTCTTTCCTCAGCCCTTTCAGGGTGAAAGATCTTCCACTCGTCCACTCTTTCTTTAACGTCTCTTAGCGAGGAGACCGCGACGAGAGATGCGCTTGAAGATTCGCTTGTAGCTCGTTGTCTGCGCAATTTTCCTTCCAGACGCCGTTAATTGTAACCTCTAAGGAAAAAATTCGATCACGCTGCTTGTGAACCTCCTTATGTCACAGCAAAAGGGGTTTCTTCTCTCGCAAAACACGCAGACGCTTACATTTTTCCCACACACCTAGCCAAGATGGAGTTAGTAAATTGCAATGGCTTCTCTTTCCGGTCTGTGCAGAATACAGGCGATTGCACTTCATTGTAGGTCTTTGAACCATGAACGAACGGTCCGCTGAAACGGCCAGCAGTTCTCACAGGCATGTAAGGCAAGCATGAGTAAGTTTGTCCCAGCCAGACAAGGGCTTCAAACTCTTGGTAGAACCGGACAGGGGAAGTCGCTAACAGTGAACGGTCTCATTTAGTTCAGAGACAACTAGGCAGGCCATCTGTAGTGGTCAGAGAGAGAGAGAGAGAGAGAGAGAGAGAGAGAGAGAGATTGATTGTTGTGTGCATGTGTTTTTATATGAGAGAGAGAGAGAGAGAGAGAGAGAGAGAGAGAGAGAGAGAGAGAGAGAGAGAGAGAGAGAAAAAAAAAAAAACCTATCGTCTTTAAATCCACAGGAGAGATCGGAGACTGGAAGAACTGGTTCACAGTGGCGCAGAGTGAACAACTTGACGCTCTCTTCAAGAAACGGATGTCAGAGAGTCAGCTCCCCTTCTTCTTCCAGTGACGTCACAACCAACTCATCAGGATGAAGAAACATCGAGATCAACTTTTTTTTTTTTTTATCATTTAAACAGATACTGACTAAATTTTTGTTTCTGACATCTTACCCAGAACATCTTATTCGATTGTGTTTGTACTCTAACATGCATGTGTACAATACCACAGCATGCATACAATATTTACACACCACGCTATGCATTTACTTGTGTGTTTATAGGCATCCCGTCACGCACGCATAGGGTATCACACTCAACACACGTGCGCGCGCGCACATACACACTCAACCTAGAGTATTAAATTGATTAAAGGTTCTTCTGCACAAATGCGTTCCTGCAAACATTCATGCTTAAATTCATGCACATAGGCACGCATTTCCTCCGTGGTTACTGATTCAATTTTGTCAGTCAAAAAGATATCAGTTATTTACACATTCAAAGCAGTTCATTACGAACTCATCCATATTTTCACATCAACAGTGAAAAGGTATATACATATTGAACGGAAGACTATGAATGCTGGGCGCAGGCGTTTAAAGAATAAATCATTTTGAGAACCAAGATCTCCTGTCAAGCATAAATCTACTTAGATGCTGTGCAAATCTCATTTACAACTGTTGTTAAAACAAAAATCGACAAATCAGGAATATGTTTTGACTACCAGATCTCTCTCTCTCTCTCTCTCTCTCTCTCTCTCTCTCTCTCTCTCTCTCTCTCTCTCTGATTTCTATAATAATGAGTGTAAAACTAGGACTGGACATGTCTAGACAAAAAAACAACATGTGTATTATAAAGTAGATCTATGTGTGAACGTCCGTCGCATTGAATGACGGGAGAAATGTTACCTGATAACCTATTTCAGTTGTCTTTCCATTTACTCACGCAAAACTTTGGGTTCATTTGATCATTTGTTCATTTTTTATGTTATGTATGATGAATTTGTTTTGTGAAATAAGACATGTGTGCATATTGTATTGTGTTTGTGCTTCTAAAATGTGACATGGGCATAGTTACATTCTTTCAAGCCTATTTTCGCAATGTCGAAAATTCTGAGGGCATTGAGTTTATACTAAGAAAATAACATTTCAATGTACACAAAGGGAAAGAATGAAAATCATTTTTCTTCAGTTCAAATCAGATTAGAAACACTTATATTAGGTAAAACACATATCCACTGCTCGCGTTCACCTTGCACACGGCAAATAAACTATTGCACTCACAGGGGCAGGTTAAAACAGAAAGGAAAAAAAAAAAACGGCATTCTGCTGACCGCTAGCGCCGAAGAAAAAGCCCAGTTCACAACAGCAATTAATCAGGTCACGTAGTGCTGGACTCTGGTCAGTGGCTACTCAAGGTCGGTCACTGGCAGCAGCACTCACTACTCAGTACTAGGCAGAGGGAAAGAGGAAGTGACCTTTGACCTCTTTCATCAGACGCTGCGGTTACAGTGCTTGCCTCGTCCTTTCGCTGGCCGTTGTGTCACCACTGGTATTCCCTTCACACAGAGCTGCTAGTTTCTGTTTCAGTTACATCCAGGAGGCGGCACTGCGTGCAGACTATAGTCCATTTACACTACACCACATCTGCTAAGTTTTTTGAGACCATACCGCTCATGATTTAGAGGTACCGGATAAATGAACTAGTGACTAAGATGAGAGAATTCAAGAAGAGGGTCTCTCAGCTACGACTTAGCAGATGTCTGACCCACGCATTGGCTTCATGTGCTGGTAAGGACCTTGAGCAGCCTAGCTGTGCGCAGGGTGAACGTGAACAGTGGATATATGTTTTCAAACAATGTAAGGGTTTCCAGTTTGGTTTGGACTGGGTGGTTGTGTTTTATGGTGGTTTTCTTGTGGTACAGTAGAAGCGTATAAATACCACGATGGAGCTGCCTTTTCTATTCTGTGCACAGTGGAAGCATAAATGCTGCGTCTGAGAGCGTAGAGACGGGATATTGGCAGGGGAGGGGGTGAGATGGGGTGAGGAGAAGCTGGGGGAAGAGGAGAGGAAGGCTTGCAGGCTTGCTTGTGGTATCGAACTGAATCGACCCATGACACCAGAAATTGATTAAAAATGAAGGTGCTCTCTCTCTCTCTCTCTGTGTCCTCGCGCGTCCGTACATGCGTACGTGCGCGCGCGCTCTTTCTGTCCTTGCGCGTCTGTGCATGCGTACGTGCGCGCGCATGCGCGCGCGCGGGCGTTTGTGTGTGTGTGTGTGTGTGTGTGTGTGTGTGTGTGTGGAATTGTGGTTAGTGTTCAGTGGCGCTTATTCTGATCCAACATACACTGTCTGTTTTGACAGAAATTATGTACACACACACACACACACACACACACACACACACACACACACACACACACACACACACACACATATATATATATATAAAATACCACTAAAATGCCTAATAAAATTCTTAAAATGCTCGACCCCTTGGGGAGCAACATCTGTTAAAAACAGAACGGTAAAAGGAAGTTTTAAAATCGACAGCTCTGTTTCGAGCGCTGGCTCTCCTCAGGATGAGCCAGAGGATCCTGAGGAGAGCCAGCGCTCGAAACAGACCTGTCGATTTTAAAACTTCCTTTTACCATTCTGTTTTTAACACACACACACACACACACACACACACACACACACACACACACACACACACACACATATATATATATATATATATATATATATATATATATATATATATATGATATACAGCCTTTTCTGATTAAGCTTACATGAAAATGAATGCTATAAAATAAGAAAGTTATAGTCATTCTTAAGTGGGTTACTGAGCTGACGGCCATTTTGAGAAAAACAGCCTCTAAAGTTTTTGCAAATATCTCCGGCATATTTTCCTTAGCAGCGGCACCTTGTTTCTAACCACACTTCCCAACATTTCACAGGATGCAATAATAAGCATGTGTACAATACCAGAAAATGAAATTCACATTCCGGTTGCTTGCTTTTATACAGAATCGGCCTTTAGAAAATGGCAAAGAAGTGGAAAAGTGATTAAAAAAATGAATTTATCAAATTCTTTATTCTTACTGGTGCATATACTTTATTCAGAACCATAGATGGGGTAAAATAATGTAAAATCATCATTATTCATTCGTTCATTTTATTTTGTGAGTTCAAATAAAAGAACGAAAGAATATGCATGAATCACAA
>JADBJO010000241.1:848301-850801 GCA_016801955.1 Conus betulinus | reverse complement strand
CATATTATGATTTCTTCTTGCATTAATATTTAACTGCAAACAAATGTCTGGATCGAAAAGTAAAGAACAAATCAATTACCTCCCTGGAAAACATAGATGTCACCCGTCCATTTTCTCTGCACTTGGTAGGAAAGGTTACATGTAAAAATGCTGTCCCACTTCAAGGGGATTGCTTACTGACTGGAACATTTTTGGAAATTTTTGTGCTAATTCCTCGCGTCTTGATAGAAACTGCAAAATTCAGAATAAGTTGCAAGTGTTTGTTATTTTTGTCTGTTTACCCCCACTTTTTTTTTTTCCACACCAACGGACGATTACACATCATGGCAAACAGACAAGTGAGTACACACATTTCAGTGGTTTGGGTAATACATTCCACGAAGGGCGTTTACATTCTTCTTCTTTTTCAAAACAAAAAAACAAACAAACAAATCTAACAAAATAACCAACAAGTACAAATAAGTCAAACAATAAGAAATAAAGCAAAACAATAACAACAACAACAACACACACACACACACACACAACGAATATTTAAATAAGGATAAATAGATAAGGTAACAGGTTCTTTACACTATGTCCTCAAAATAAAAAAAAATCCAGAATACTGAGCATGAACATGAAATGTACAGTCATCACGAGTGAAAGGGAAAGCAGAGGTATGAGCCAGAAAATCAAATCCAGAAAATCAAACCGGTTCAAACATCAATATCACGAAAACATACTCCCCTCCCGCTACACTGAGAGAGAGAGAGAGAGAGAGAGAGAGAGAGAGAGAGAGAGAGAGAGAGAGAGAGAGAGAGAATAGTACACTGGCATGAACACAGTTGGACGCGTAGACTATTGAGTAAGACTGATTAAGTTTCAGTCAACAACAAAAACATCATGCATATTGAAATGAAACAATACTCGGAGATCTGGGATGGAAATCCTCTCGAAAACGTTTAATTACTGGGGGAAAAAATCTTAGGTTGTCTCCCATTTTTATTTCTTATTGTAGCAGATGCTTATAGTAATCCAGTCTACGTGAAAGTTAAATGAATTTAAGTTAACAAATGCAATAAATTTTCAGTTCAATACCTTCCCTTATTTGAAAGCACTGACAATAGGCTCTTCTTTGTTTATTTTAATTCCAATTGTATGTAGAACATCGCTAGTAATAGAACTTTTTTCAAATATTTCATCAGATATGATATTATAATCATTCTTGAAGAAAGTAACAGATTCATTTAAGGATAAGGACTGTTGATATTATAATCATTCTTGAAGAAAGTAACAGATTCATTTAAGGATAAGGACTGTTGATATTATAATCATTCTTGAATAAAGTAACAGATTCATTTAAGGATAAGGACTGTTGATATTATAATCATTCTTGAATAAAGTAACAGATTCATTTAAGGATAAGGACTGTTGATATTATAATCATTCTTGAATAAAGTAACAGATTCATTTAAGGATAAGGACTGTAAATTGTCCCCCTTTTTATTATTTTTTTTTAATTGATCTGTTTTAGGAAGTGTTCACATGTGTACATCTTCCCTGTAGCTTATTAAACTTTTTTTTTTCCATATGGTAAAAAGCGTCTGATTTCTGAATTAATTCCCAAGCATGGCAAAACTACTTTTGTAGTTAGAACAGTGTGCACTATTCTGATCTGAAACCGTTTGCTTTAAACTCCAGAGCTTTTGGAATTATTCTTAACGTTTGTTTTGCCAGCATTTAGTTTATGATTCCATTTTTGACCTCATTCTACTTCCGTTTTCTTCGCTTACGTATTGTAATAAATCCTGACTCCACTTTTTTAAATGAAACCTTCGCTGTGTCCCCGTCCTTTCCTCTTTGTGAGTAATCTTGTTTTTGTTAGAGAAAACAATTCAACAATTTTTTTTTTCACGCGTTGAGTTTCACATTCTTGAGTTCTCTAGAGTTTCTGAAGCGAGAACACTTACGGCCCACGATCACAGATACACGCACACCGACAGACAGACAGACAGACACACACACATATATGGAGGAGTTGGGGTGGTTGAGGGTGTTGTGTGGTGGGTGTGGATGGGGGATTGATGACACGTGCTTATTGTGATGTGATGGGCGTGTGGAGGTGGGTGTGTTGGGGGTGAGAGAGTGAGAATATATGTGAATTATTTTCATTAGTTCATGGCTGGAATTATATGAGTCTGTTTTTTTTTACCTTCGTTTTATGTGCGTTTTTACACACACACACACACACACACACACGCACGCACGCACGCACGCACGCACGCACGCACGCGCGCGCGCGCGCACGCACGCACACACACACACACACACACACACACACACACACACACACACACACACACACACACACACACACACACACACACACACACACACATATATATATATATATATATATATATATATATATATATATATATATATATATATATATATGCCTACACACACACACACACACACACACACACACACACACACACACACACACACACACACA
>JADBJO010000241.1:843301-845801 GCA_016801955.1 Conus betulinus | reverse complement strand
CTAGGCCTGTTCTGGACAACAATAAGGATTCTGGAATCATGTCAATAATAGCATAATGAACAAAGTTAGAATTCATCCATTATTTAGTTTGGTTCTGCAAACATCGACTCAAACGGGAGGCATTTAGAAGTGGTATCTTCGTGTGCGACATTTCCTACAAGCGATATACTCTTCAGTTCTACGTCTATAATTCAGCTTATTGAGCTATAGTAAAGGACATTTTAGTTCGTACTCCACTTGCATAAATGGTGTTTAGTAGATAATGCTTAGACGTAAAGGACACGATGAATATGTATCCTTTTGTCAAAGTACAATTATGCCTAATGATTTAGTTATTTGCAAATCAAACGCAAACAGTTCATTTATTAGATATCTCAGTGTTTTTAATTAATGAGGGTACAGTGCCAACAGATTTGTGTAATGCTGTGCTTGAATAAGTTACAGAAAGTATACCTATACTTTTCAGAATACCAATTTTCCTAAGGACACCATCAGAACCAAGGCATCTGTATGCGACTGGTAAATGAAAAATGCCATATTTTCGTCCGAAACTTTGCTAGGATGAAAACAAGTTTTTCCGCCCATTTTCAACGTTCAATTTCGTGTCCGAGACTGCACAGCACTTCAGACGAGAATGATTGTCGATGAATATGTCATTGTATAAAATTTTGTAACACGTATGCACATTTAAACATTTATAATAATTTCAGCTTTGATTCATGGTCTTCATATATACTCAATTGTTTTAAAATAAGAAATTAGTAACTACAGTTGTGTTTACATTGTCGTTTTATTCAAAACTGTCTTAAGAAATAAAGTGGTGATTTTCAAGCAAGAAACGAGCAATACAGTGTATCATTTTCTTGATCCTTGGTCCTCTCAGAATAACCCTTTCTCCAGCCTGTAATCTGTCGTAATAAAATGCTGTCCCCTTGAGGAGCTAATAAAATTCTTACAATTAAATTCATGGAAAAAGTATTTGTATGCACTGAGGACATTTCATGGGTAAATATGTATCTAGGCCTGCTAACCTCTTTGCATATGTCTTCTACCACGTATATTCTTGTTATTTGATGTTTGTTTCTGTTGTTGCTGCTTTTCTTGTGTTTTCTTGTACAGTATAAGGAATAGTATTTGAGTATGTCTTACAGATATGAAATTCATATGCTGAACACCCTGCGCTCTGTCCTTTGCTTTCTGCCATCTGCTATCTGTCAATTTATTTGGTGAAAACTAATTTGGAAAAAAAGCAGTATGTATATGCAATATTAAAACACAGTTCAAGGCATATTTTACTTACTTTTAAAAAATGATTTTTTTGTTGTTCGAAATGTTTTTCTTTTTCTGATGAAAACGATTAAAATAGCTATAATTTGTGTGGTCATATCCATTTTGCTTTATGTGTGTTTTTTTTTTCTTATTCCCGTCCTACACAGCCTTTCGTTCTGTTGACTTCCAGGTACGCTCTGGCACCACCAGATCCTTCTCATGCTGATGAACGACAGCACGGACTATGTGGGTCACCTGGACAGAGACCATATAGACTGGTGTCCATTCAAGGAACTGAAACGGCCTGAAACACCACGGCTTTATGTAACTCATCGCCCCAGGTGAGAAAGGCCTTATAATGCAGGTGAGATGCGACTTCTTTTGTAGCATGGTTTAGCTGGTGTGGAGCGATGTACTTCGGTGTGCTGAGGCGTGGTGCTGCTGCATGGCGTAAAATGACATGGTCTGCTTGTATGGGTCGTTTGTCAAGGAGTTTTTTTTTGTTTGTGTGATACTTTTATTTTTGCTCGGTGGATGTACTTAAACATTTTTTGACGGACTCAGTTTAGGCCATGAAGATTGGGAAAACTTGGAAGTGATGACAGCAGTGAAGATAATTCGTTATCCTTCTACCTACATAGCCAGTTATAAAGCAATAACAGATCTGTGCCTACTACCAATATGTCAAAAAATGATGAAAATGTGTTGCTGGGTCATCTTATGGACAGACACAGATACAGTCAGGGGAAAAATCCGCACATGATCTCTATTCTAATATGCTTTGACAATGTACAAGTTATGAAATACGTTTTGATGACCATCCGCCATGGCGAAATGGCCAGCGTCGCAAAATCCCGGCTCGGACGTCATGGGTTCAATTCCCATCAGAGCCCTTTATTTATAAGATTTCTCTGCGCCAGCTGGCAAGAGCTGAGTTTGCTGTGGGATCAGCTAGGAGCACACAATTCAGTTTCATCTACGTAATGGTTGCATCTCTGAGCGTGTCACTCAAATTTCCTGGAAACATTGAGGTTGTCTGAAGGAAAGCGTAACGCTTAGTCTTGTCATGTAGTCTCAGACTAAGCTGAAAATGCGTAGCATTATCTTCACCAACCTCATCAGCATAAACAGTGTCTCACATTCTGTGGCCTTTCACCTGTCATGGTGACCTCAGTTTCCATTTCCTCTTCATGTCTGTGTTTTTAGTTTGGTTCTGTTGGGGTTATCCGCA
>JADBJO010000241.1:770801-838301 GCA_016801955.1 Conus betulinus | reverse complement strand
AGAACTGGTTCACAGTGGCGCAGAGTGAACAACTTGACGCTCTCTTCAAGAAACGGATGTCAGGGAGTCAGCTCCCCTTCTTCTTCCAGTGACGTGCATCTCCAACACAGAATGAAGTCTCCGGCTGGAAGAAAGGAGACACCATCATCTGCTTTGAGTTTTGCGAAGGGATATCAAAGACACACAGTTTGTTCCTGATATCTTTTTTGTTAAACGAGAGTACTTTAATGCTAATTGTTTACTTTTTAACTGCGATAATACATTACACATGTTTTGCTAGTTTTTGAGTGTCCAAATACCACCATGCTTGCTCTCTCTCTCTCTCTCTCTCTCTCTCTCTCTCTCTCTCTCTCTCTCTCTCTCTCTCTCTCTCAATCAATTGTTTGTCAGATAAACAAAGGATTGTGCTGAAAAAATTCATGCATAGATACAAGCATACGTGCATACATGCTTACATAAACACATGCATACAAAAAATATGCATACTTACATTCTACCCTTATCCATTTCATTTTCTCCAATAACATAAAACATCAGTTATATACACCATCCAAATATCTATCAGAATCAAACAATATCTCCTGAACAATACCAACCGCACATTCAAGATGACATTGTTAATGTGTTATGGAAGACCATTTACGCAGGATTCGTGCATATATATTTAAAAACATGGTTCTGTGAACCAAGCGCTGTTCTCAGCTACGAAGACTGAAGCTGAACAAGACAGACCACGCGCGCAAACGCTCAAGCCACAAGAAGTCTTTATAGCCCAGTGCAAACTCAGCTACGACTGCACGAAAAGGAAGTCAGACCTGGTATGCATTCTAGTTGCATGATCTTTTGCCATTTCTAAAGGGTAATAATACAGACGTGAAATGACCTGTCATGGATCGTGTCTTGTTGAGAAGTTGTGAGTGATGGGTGTGCCACAGTTTTTGAGTGGAGTGTGTGCCACAGTTTGTGAGTGGTGTGTGTGCCACAGTTTGTGAGTGGTGTGTGTGCCATAGTGGTGTGTGTGCCACAGTTTGTGAGTGGTGTGTGTGCCACAGTTTGTGAGTGGTGTGTGTGCAACAGTTTGTGAGTGGTGTGTGTGTGCCACAGCTTGTGAGTGGTGTGTGTGCCACAGTTTGTGAGTGGTGTGTGTGCCATAGTGGTGTGTGTGCCACAGTTTGTGAGTGGTGTGTGTGTGTGTGCCACAGTTTGTGAGTGGTGTGTGTGCCACAGCTTGTGAGTGGTGTGTGTGCCACAGCTTGTGAGTGGTGTGTGTGCCACAGTTTGTGAGTGGTGTGTGTGCCCACAGTTTGTGAGTGGTGTGTGTGCCACAGCTTGTGAGTGATGTGTGTGCCATAGTGGTGTGTGTGCCACAGTTTGTGAGTGGTGTGTGTGCCACAGTTTGTGAGTAGTGTGTGTGCCATAGTGGTGTGTGTGCCACAGTTTGTGAGTGGTGTGTGTGTGCCACAGTTTGTGAGTGGTGTGTGTGCCATAGTGGTGTGTGTGCCACAGTTTGTGAGTGTGTGTGTGTGTGCAACAGTTTGTGAGTGGTGTGTGTGCCACAGTTTGTGAGTGGTGTGTGTGCCACAGGTTGTGAGTGGTGTGTGTGTGTGTGTGCCACAGCTTGTGAGTGGTGTGTGTGCCACAGTTTGTGAGTGGTGTGTGTGCCCACAGTTTGTGAGTGGTGTGTGTGCCACAGTTTGTGAGTGGTGTGTGTGTCACACAGTTTGTGGGTGGTGTGTGTGTACCACAGTTTGTGAGTGGTGTGTGTGCCCACAGCTTGTGAGTGGTGTGTGTGCCACAGCTTGTGAGTGGTGTGTGCGCCACAGTTTCAGGCCTGAGCAGCTTTTTTTGCTTGTCTCCCCTGGACGTCACCTCAGTAAGGAAAACACATTGTTCAGTACGTTCCCCGAAGAACCACACATTGACATCCCAGGCCTAAAACAGGTGCTGTCCAGTGTACTGGAACATTTCATGAGGTATGACATGATTTGACTCATAACATTCTACGCACAGATCAGGAATTCTCTCCCTTCAAAAGTTCTGATGTGGTCCAGCACGAAAGTCTTTGTTGCACTCTAACGTCAAAATGAAGTAGATCTGTTTTCAGTTGTTTCACTGTGTGCACGCCTTTAATTATGACGAAGCCCATTTTTGAAAAGCTTCAGTGAAATCACCCTTTTCTTTCTTTTTTTTTTTTTTGCGTACGCAGGCTGATATTCCTGCGGACACTGCTTGTATAGATAGGTAGTGGAGTTTTGTGTGTATGACCGTTTTTTTTTTTTTTATCTCGCCATTAAGTCAGCCATACTCCATCTTCGTGGAAGGTGCATGCTATGTGTAACGTGTCATCCGTACCAACGGCCAAACTGGCCTTCTCTTCCGAAAGTTGGTGGTGGGATTTTACGTGTGTGCAAGATGTGCGTGCGTTCACACACGGAACCTCGGTTTATAGTCTCATTCGAAGGACTGTATGGGAAATGGAGTCAGACCCAATGCTAACTTTGAGGGAAAAATCCCCCTGCACCGAAAATCGAACCCGCAATCCCAGGATTACGAATCCGGTGCTATTCCGACCCCCAGAAAACCATCCATTCTGTGCATATTTTGTTTGAGAGATATGAGAGTAATGGGAAGTGAGCTGCAGCGGTAGGGGAAAGGGTGGGTAGAGGGGGTCGGATGTTGGAGCTGTGGCTTTCATTCGATGTGCGTCTATTCAGCATATTTTTTGTGTCACAAACAAACAGAACGCAAGTGTCAGAACACCACCGAACATTCGTACACAGATAAACCCAAATGCTCTGTATCGAACGATTAGCATTAAACTCTTCAAGCAAATAAACGTTAACAACTGAACATAGAGACCTGCGTTATGAGTCAGGGCCAGCAAAGCTAAAAAAAATCTAAAAAAAACAAAAAAACAAAAAAAAAAAAACCCAGAAAAAAAAAAATCAAAAGAGTGTGAATAAATAGGTTGATGAAGCCCCCCCCCCTTCCTCCCCATCCACACAAAAACACCCCACTACCTCACAAATTTTCAATCCATCTATTCTGTCTCTTTTGTGCCTGTGTGTCTATCTGTGTGTCTGTCTCTCTTTGTATCTCTCTCTCTCTCTGTATCTATCTATGTATCTATCTGTCTATCTGTCTGTCTGTCTGTCTGTCTGTCTGTCTCTCTCTCTCTCTCTCTCTCTCTCTCCCCCAAAAAAGAAACATAGATATTTCATGTGTTCAATAGATTCATGCTGTATGTAACAATGATGAAGAACATCTTTTGAAAGGTCTCAGTTGAGTTTATCTATTTGGCATTTACTTTGTATGAAAGCAACTGAGGAGAGATGTTCTGCGGAAATGGCGTCATCGTTGTTCTCATTTGCATTTGATAGGCACCGTGATATTATATTTCATGCATAGAAACGATTAACTTTAGTGACGGCGTAAGACTCACAAATGTCTCCCAGTCTCAGCACATTTTTATCTTTTCATGTCAAGCATTTCTAATTGGTATTTTGTTGCGCACGTGACTTGGATTGCTTGTGTGCCAATGTGAGCTTTTGATGCAATGAAAAATCAGCACTTTTGTCCTTGTGTGTGTGTGTGTGTGTGTGTGTGTGTGTGTGTGTGTGTGTGTGTGTGTGTGTGTGTGTGTGTGTGTGTGTGTGTGTGTGTGTGTGTGCGTGCGTGCGTGCCTGTGTGCGTGCGTGCGTGCGCGTGCGTGTGTGCGTGCGTGCGTGCGTGCGTGCGTGTGTGCGTGTGCGTGTACGTGTGTGTGTGTGTGTGTGTGTGTGTGTGTGTGTGTGTGTGTGTGTGTGTGTGATGGAGATGCTATTTTCCTTCCATAGAGGTTTAAGTCTGGACTGTGCTGACGTCACCTTGGCTGCCATTGACAGGATCCAGTCTCGTTTCCTCTTTGCTTATGATACGTCCCTGGCAAATAAAGTGCTGTAAGAGTTCATAGCTTCTGCCCACTAACACCAATAAGAGTTATGATGGTGGTATTTTGGCTGGCCATCGAGTTGGTCTTCTCGGAATTGATTTCAATACTGGTCAAATGGGGGGAGGGGCGGGGGATCAGATAATCTTATGTGTCCACTCTCTCACTGCAAACAAACAGTGGAACACGTCCTGAGTTCATGCAAAGCTGTGGTAAACCCGAGGAAGGCACACACATGCAGGCACAACCAAGTGCTTAAAGGAGATCGCACATGAGGTTAGCATTGCCGGAGGAAGAACTATGCCACCAGAAGCTCCAAAAACGGAGTTCGACTCGGCAAGAGGCCACACATCATGGTCTGCAAGACCTGTGATATGAAGAACATGGAAGAACACAGATAGACACACAGGCACAGAGAGAAAGAATAGATGGATTGAACAGAACATGCAGAGAATAGAGCATGCACCGCATACCGTTCGGAAAGGGAGAACCAACCAGAGATCATCAGGAAGAGTGGCATGAAAACGGATATTGTTCTCTACTCGGGTTCATCGAAACAAATGATTCTGATCGAACGCGCTGTGCCATACGAAGGCAGAAGCTCACATCTACAAGACTGTAAGTAAGGCAGTCTAGCGAGCAGTTTGAGGGAATTTCGTTTCCAAGCCCAAGTATTTGCCCTGCAGA
Organism: Conus betulinus; assembly: GCA_016801955.1. NCBI lineage: Eukaryota > Metazoa > Mollusca > Gastropoda > Neogastropoda > Conidae > Conus > Conus betulinus. The sequence continues at coordinate 833,686 of JADBJO010000241.1, read as the reverse complement.
CTGGAGTAGGGAAATTTGTAGAATGATCAGCCTATGATCTCGCGATCCCGGGATCTTAGGTAAGAGGAGGACCAGGATCTTGAAGCAATGGTAGAGGCGGCTTAAAGGAGTCCCAGCAGGGTCTGATCAAGGAGGAACACAAGTGAACTTCATAAGGCTTAAATTTCCCTTCTTAGAACAGGTATCCGTTAGCGATATGGGTAAGATACCCGTCTAAAATTGCACGACTTGAGACGCCCAGACTATCCAAACGTTCGCAGGTTCTAATCCCGGCAACGCCAGGAAAAGTGAAAAAAAAAAGTTGAATTAGAAGGGCACCTGGAAGTCATGACCTGGATGCGGTCCAGACCACTTAAAGTATAAGGAGTTCAGGTTCAGGCACTTGTCTGAGGGGGGCGTCTTCTCGGAAGACCTGTTGTCAAGCACTCCTCGAAGTTTCATCTCTCTTCTTATGTCCAGGGGATTTTCTCGTAACAATTTCTTATTTTCACATGTTTTATTCACTGATATTCCAGTTCTGAAACAAAGAAAACCGAAAACTAATACTCTGGTGCCTGACCCATTTCTTTGACGTCTGATACAAGAACATTTAGGAGGTACTGTAAAATATTGAGCCTTGCCTACATTTTAGGCTGGTGTTGACCTTTCCTTCTTTTTTTTTTTTTTTTTGATTGTTGCTTTTTTTGTTGTTGTTGTCCAAGATCACATAACGTGAAAACACATTAAATGGAAGAACACCCACATGCGCGTACGTTTAGTTGAACTCTACACATGAAAAACACATGTATGTGTAATGGTATGCACACGAGCAGACGGGTTTACGAGCAAAAACCAGTCTTAGATGAGTACATGTAAAATAGAACACCTGCTGGTCGTTATCCATAATACTGAAGCACAGGCATTGTCTGATTGCACACACTCAATTAACCTACTCACATTTCTTCATATCTTTAGCCCATGATTAAAAGACAAGGAAATATAGAAAAAAACACATCAAGTTATCTGTAATATCAGCGACAACGTCATGCCACGAACGGGCCATGGATGGGCATGGCATGAATGACACGAGACGATCAGGTCAGACACAGGGCCCTGCAGACATCAATTCCGCCAGATACACCAGTCGTCCTGTTGGATCCAGCAGCGTTACAATACTGACGAACGAAGCTCATGGACCCCAGTCCTGGTTGTGAGTTAATTTGGCTATTTGTTTTCGAACTGTACTCAACATTGTCACTTGTTGTGATGGCTATTTTGCGCAATGTACAATGCTTATATGATTAATGATGATCATAATAATAATAATCATAATCATAATATGAATAATAACGTACACTTATAGAGCGCCCTTTCTCACTAGAGCCCACGGCGCTTTACAATATTTAACCATAAACATGTAAAAACAAAAATCATTACACAAAACCATAAACCCAGTCACGTCATCAATTATGACAATGAAACATAGCAAGGAGAGGGGGGCGGGGGGCTGGCCAACCGACATTGACACCACACACACACACACACACACACACACGCACGCACGCACGCACGCACGCACGCACGCACGCACACACACACACACACACACACACACACACACACACACACACACACACACACACACACACACGCACACACACACGTACACACATTGTCACAACGTACACTTACAACGTAACGGAATGACACACCCAATAACAGGACAAAATGTTTTCTATAAAAAAAAATTCCTTGAACAGATGGGTTTTAAGTGCAGAGCGGAAAGCAGAGTCAGTTTTGGCAGAGCGAATCGAAAGTGGGAGAGAGAGAATTCCAAACAGAAGGGGGCTGCAAAAAAAGAAGGAACGTTCACCATAGGTTTCTGTTTAAACGCGTGGCTTGCAGAGTGTGGGAGTGTCGGATGATGAGCGGAGTGTTCTTGCCGGTGTGTATATGCTAACCAGGTGAGAAAGACAGGGCCAGATCCATTGACGGCACGAAAACACAGGCATGCAATTTTGTATCTAATGCGTGCTTCTATGGGGAGCCAGTGCAGAGTGTGGAGATGCGGGGTGATGTGGTCTCTACGGGGAACCCTCAAGACCAGGCGTGCAGCAGTATTGTGTAATCTCTGAATTCGTTGTATTAGATCTTGTGGGCAGTTTACACGGAGACCATTGCAATAATCCAGACGGGAGAGCACAAATGCCGAAACGAGATTTTTTTTTTGCCTCAGTTGAGAGGAAATAGCGAACTGAGCTGATACGACGGAGCTCAAAGTTAACTGTACGAATTGTGTTCATGACCTGAGCATTCATTGTCAGATGTGAGTCAAGAACAACGCCAAGATTCTTTGCTGATTTTGAAAATGGAACAGTGGCATCACCGACAACAAGCGAGTCCAGTAATGGAGCAGTCAGTGACGTTCTTGTTGAGGAAATGATTAAAGTTTCGGTTTTCTCATCGTTTAACTTGAGTTTGTTAAATGTCGTCCATGATTTAACATCCTGAATACAGATGATATCAGACAAGGGTGTTGTATACAAAACAAACAAAACTGGGCCAAGGACAAAAACCCTGTGGCACTCCATAGGCGATTAACGCTGGGTTAGATTTGCAGTTTTGAATAGATACAGTTTGAGTGCGGTTGGACAGGTATGATTCAAACCAGTGAAGGGCTGTGCCAGAAACACCAAACACGTGTTCTGAACGAGAGAGAAGAATGCTGTGATCAATGGTGTCGAATTGATTGTGTGACAGCAGTTAGGGAGTACTGTTCTCTCTCTCTCTCTCTCTCTCTCTCTCTCTCTCTCTCTCTCTCTCTCTCTCTCTCTGCGTGTGCATGCGTGCGCGCGCGCGAGCGCGTGTGTGTGTGTTGTTTTGTTTTTTTTTTTGCCGTCATTTTTTATAATCGGAGAAGACTGGAATTTACTTCTTTGTTTGTTTTTAGGAAGGAAACCCTTGTAATGCCTTGTCACATCACATATAGCAGGTGGTCGCAGACATCTAATTAAACAGTAATTCGCAATGTAAATGGTCGAGGAGTAGGATGCTGTGTAGGAAGGAAAAGTCACAGATGGACGGAGGGGTCAAAGGTAAACATTTGAAATGGCCTAGAGTACGATTAAAGAATATAACGAAATGGGACTCGTGAGGGTAAGTCAATAATCTAACAAGAGAAACAACTAAAAAGAGACTCTTAAGAGACAAATCCCACAGATAAGGTACTTAGCTCAAAAACCTGTTTTTTTTTGTTTCTTTTTTTTTAAATCGATATCTTGCCTTTATTTTATGCCTAATTTGTTGAGGGAAGGAAGCAAAGAACAATGTGTAAAAAGTTTTAACCAATAACATACAGTGTGTGTACAGGGCAGATACACAGACAGTTCTCCTCGGGGCCAGTCCTTTTTGTGCTGTATGCTAGTCCTGTGTCTGACGTCATCAGTGGTCACGCCATGTCGCATGAGAGCTTTGCTGACGATACTCAGCTTCATCAGTCGGCTCCCATTGCTGAAATTGACTCACTGATTTCTCGGACGCGGGGCTGCATTGCAGACCTGAAGGACTGGATGACAACCAACAAACTACAACTAAACGACGACAAGACGGAACTCATGTTCGTGACAAAACAGCCTAACCATCCTTCTCTGCCTTCAACTGTCACTATCAATGACTGTACTGTCTCTGTCTCCACCTCTGTCCGCAGTCTAGGGGTCATTCTTGACCAATCCCTCTCTTTTGAGAAACAGGTTTCAAATATCTGCAAGATTGCTTATTTAGAACTAAGAAGAATCAGCTCCGTACGTCACCTCTCTCTACAGATGCTACAAAAACTCTCATTTGTGCATTTGTCTTATATAGAATAGATTACTGCAACTCACTTTTGGCCGGCCTTCCAAAATACCTGATAAAAAGATAACAGCGAATCCAAAATCATGCAGCCCGAGTCGTCTGTAGAGCAGGAAAATATGATCACATTTCGCCTCTACTTCACCCTCTTCACTGGCTATCTATTGTCTCAAACCGTATCTCGTACAAAATCTCAACTCTAAAACTCTAACTTTCTCTGCTCTCTTTGAAAATGGACCTTCTTATCTCTCAGATCTTAAAATCTACACCCCCTCTCGACAACTACGCTCCTGTGCTGACGACCGCCTTCTACGAATGACGCTCGCTTCAGGACTACTACTGGTGAAAGATCTTTCTCTTTTTTCAAGCTCCTGCGACGTGGAACAGACTGCCAGACTCTCTCAGACATTCAGATTCTATCTCTTCTTTCAAGTCTCAACTTAAAAATAAGTGAATGTCATACATCTAATTATTATTATTATTATTATTAACATAATTAACAAGACTACTAGTTTATTATTTGAGCGACAAGAGAGGAGAAGCAGCGGGGGGCATAAACAAGACGAAAGTAAATACTGAATAAAAAGATAATATAACTGCATGCTCACCGGAGTAAACAAATGTTCTACCTGACGGAAAACATGAAAAAACATTTTCCCGAATGCAGTGTCGAATGTAATCGGTCGCAGACAATCCAACCCATGTTGTTTATAGCCCAGCCGCCCGCCTGGGGGCCACACAAGGCAGTAGGTGGTCAAGATCCTGCTGGAAAAAAGTAGTGTCAATCACATGCAGCAATGTTCCGGACGCTCTTGTTGATCAAAAAATCCCACTCCATGATGCGGTAGTCTTCTCCTCCACTATAAGAAATAACATGTCCTTCTTCTGTCTGTAACCGTCATCCATCATTTTGCCATGTGACTTTGGAAGGCTGAGAATGTACCAGGAGTCTATGTCCAACTCATGAGCCATTCTTTTCAGTTTTCCATTCTGCCCGAGTGTTCTCATGTTCCAGATGAAGAATATTACCAGGGTAATTTTACGAACGCTCCGTGCCTATCCCCATGGCAATTTTGTGCGTGTCAGCCCTGCTGGAGGTCAACAGGGAGCGCTGATTCAGGTTGTGACCCATCTGTTATGCGGTATGACCTTTGTGCTATTTTTACTGTAAGCCATTTCGTTCCTGGCAGGTAGGGGCAGGTAGGTGATTGGTGCAGATTAAAAAAAAAAAAAATAAAAAAGTCAAAAAGCTAAGGTGATAAAGTGTACTGACATCAGGCAAAGGCAACAGAGTGGACTTTGCTACCTGCAATATCAGAGGCTATGTACTACTTAGAGACTATATTAAGCATCTCACGCTTAATTCGGAACAGACCCCTGGTTCGTTCAGCACATAAGTACTACTCCCGCACTGACGCTGACCTCTTTATTCCTCGGATACATCCCTGACGAACTCCGCTCACTTATCTCAGCCTTTGTGTTAAGAACACGCTCTCCTCAGGAAATTCGGTCATAAACTATTTTAGTTCATAAACTTTTGCTCACCTGTTGTTGTGATGGTAATTTCATTCACTGCAATTCTTGCCCAGCAGATGTTTGGATAGAGTATTTTTTTTTTAAATATTTTTTTTCATGTCCGTTAATTGTAAAGATCTATTTGTCGAAAAATTATTTGTCTGTTTTCTATTGGGCATGAAATTAGCGTCTCTTTATATCAGAGATCTTTTGCCGGCAATGATGACGTCAGTGACATGCTATTATTTAACATAACACAAACCATACTACAACGTCACTTTGTAGTCTATTCTGTGTATTCTGATGCATTTCGACTTGTTTTCAGCAATGCTGCACTCTGTTTTGGTCTTCTGGCAAACAAGTGATTGACTTCGAGAAAAGTGACACACCTTCTTTCTACATTTTGTTGTTTATCCCTCCTGCATATTGCAAGGTATTGCACAAATAGCGTAGACAGCGTTTCTGTTTTTGTTGGGTTTCAATTTTGTAATCTGGCCCTTGTGCCCAACCCGTCACGTTGACATAATACAAAAGTCAAGTTTGTTGAAGCCAACATTTAAAAAAACAAACAACAAACAAAAAAAAAAAAAAAAAAACAAACAAACAAAAAAAAACAACAACAAAAAAATCAAGTTCGTGATGTCGTGATTCTGCAGTCCACGTCGATATTTCTCTTTTACCACGAAGTTAGAAAAAAAAAAAAAAAAAAAAAGCAAAACATCTGACTCTGCGGTTTCCCAGGAAAAAGTGCAGGGATCGGGGAAAAGGAGAGGGAGGACGGGGAATGTGACAGGTGTGTTTTGAATTGGTCATAATCATCATGAACGTTGCTGTGCTGTCATGTACCCAGGTGTTTAGATAATACGGTCAGTGACCAACTCGTCCTGTTAATCTGTCTGTCTGTCTGTCGCGAGGGCGTTTGGTGCTGATGATGAGTGGAGCATTCCGGCTCAAAGACCGCCACGGCAATGACCTTTACTTTGCTGATGGCGGGGACTTCTGGTGTAGTCCTCCTCCCGAAATACACGACTTCCGGGACCAAGTGAAGAAGATACGTCATCTGGAGCTCGGAGACGGGGACGTCATTCTTGCTTCGTTTCCAAGGAGTGGTCAGTACGACAACAATAGCTAGTGATGGTGATTTATCGTGTGTGTATGATGTACTTCAGCACAATACGTCGTGCCGACAAGTATGCGTGTGAGTGCGCGCGTGCGTGCGTGCCTGTGTGTGTGTGTGTGTGTGTGAGAGAGAGAGAGAGAGAGAGAGAGAGAGAGAGAGAGAGAGAGAGAGAGAGAGAGAGAGAGAGAGAGAGAGTTTAAGCACTGACAAATATTTGTAACCCATGCCATCTTGCTACTGCTGTCTAAACTATATGAAATTCATAAGATTTGAAAAGCAGCGACCCCTCTCTCACTTCAGACCCTCACGACTCCGTGCTGATCAGCTCCACTCACGTTGTCCAGCCTACCGTCACCCTGTCCCCCCCCCCCCTCCACATGTCGTGCCTGTAGATGGGTCTTCACTGGTCACTTTGCCTACCTCGTCGTCACACTCTCCCTTCCCACTATTACATTGCTCCATGCAGCCAGCAACATCATACTTGCGACACACATCATCGACAGTCGAATCAGATAACGAGGTAGCATTTTCAAAGTGGAATTGATAACATGATCATAATCTTCAAGACGTACATTTTCATGAATAAAGAGGGCCGGATCATCCACGTTCACGATGTTAACGCATCTTAGTTTACAAACATGATTTCATATTTGCATGCAAGGACACATTACACACACAGAACAAATATTCAGCCTAGTTGTGGGCTCCAGCTCTCTTCGTACACTTGTTCACGTCATCTGCATGTGAATTTGACCTCGTGGTGTAAATTATGTTTCATTCCTTTTTTTTGTTTTCATGACAGGGTAAATTTAAATCGTTGGGTCGGTCGGACCTCTGTTTCAACTTCACAACTTTATCATGACTGTCCAGGCCAAAATCAGACATCATAAAGGACAATATGGTTATATACCATGAGAGAGAGAGAGAGAGAGAGAGAGAGAGAGAGAGAGAGAGAGAGAGAGAGAGAGAGAGAGAGAGACACACGTGCCATTTTTAACCTCCTTGAGAAAGGTATTTGGCCAACATTTTAGATTGCGTCGTCTGTTCTTGAATAAACTTGATTCTTTGTTGTTTATCATTTTGTTGACATGTGTTTATTTTTCGTTTTTCTTTCTTTTTAATGATAATGATTCAAATCTCAACTGGTTTGTTCATAATCCAGTGTGTTTTCTTTGTTTCCCTTCTTCTTCCTTCTGTTCTTCCCAACCTTGAGTTCTGTCGATTTCCAGGCACGTTCTGGCACCACCAGATCCTTCTCATGCTGATGAACGACACCACGGACTATGTGGGTCACCTGGACAAAGATTATCTAGAGTGGTGTCCCTTTGAGAGACTTATACGGCCTATAACACCACGGCTGTATGTTACCCATATCCCAAGGCGAGCAAGACTTTTTAATACAAGCGAGAAGTGGGCTACTATTGTAACGTAGTGTTGCAAAATGTTGTGTGGTAGGATGAGGTTCTATGTGTTGTGAAGTGGTATAACATGGCTTGATGTGATGTATTCTGGTGGCATGGGGTGTGTCATGGCGTGGTGCTTTGAGGTGAATTGTAATAAACTTATGATTTATTTATGATTTTTTAAAACTACGTCTTATGACCAAATTGTCGTACATCAGATGAAATATTTCACAGGATAAAATTGGGCAACAGGGAAGGGGTTAAGACTGGTATAGGAAATTGGGACTACATCTTGGGACTCATGGCATGCTGCCATGTTTATATCTGGAGATAACACACGTCAAACAACAGAGATTGTCTGTAATAACCGTGTTTCAAAGTTTAGTTTAATCCTGTTGGCTCCTAGTGGAGCATAGGTCATCCACGAGCCTTCTCCATCTCTGCCTGTCCCGGCGGCGACTTCCAGCTGGCCCAGGAATAGCCCAGTCGAGTTGTCTCCGCCTCCGTTGATCTTCTCCAGGTGGTGTGCGGTCAGCCTCTCTCTTGCGTCTTCCCTGTGGGTTCCATTGCAAGGCATGGCGGACAACGCTGGATGCCGGTTTTTCTGAGGGTATGGCCAAGCCAACCCACACTTCCTGCGCTTAATTTGATTTCAATGGGCTCTTGTCCAGCTCTTCTCCACAAGTCTTCGTTTGTGACCATGTCCTGCCACCTGATGCTATAGATGTACCTCAAGCATCTGTTCACAAAGGTCTGCAGGCGGTGTGTCGATGACTTGGTGGTGCGCCACGTTTCACAGGCATAGAGAAGCACAGACTTCACATTTGTTTTGAAGATGCAGATCTTGGTTTTTGCAGAGATGGTGGTGTGAGGGTCAAGACAGGTCGGAGCATCTTGAAAGCTGCGGATGCCTTGCCTATTGTTGTTTGGATGTCTTTGTCTGTGCCCCCGTCCTTGCTGACAATGCTGCCGAGGTATGTGAAGCTGTCAACGTTCTCCAGGTCGTCTCCGTCTTGTACAAAGTTGTTGTCGTTGACCTCTTTGACCTCATCACCCTGGTTTTTGCCTTACTGATCTTCAGTCCTGTCGTGCGGCAGTACTGTCCAGGGCAGCGGTTTTCTCCTGCATGTGGCTGTGACGGTGGGACAGGATGGCAACATCATCGGCAAAGTCAATGTCTTCCAGCTTGGAGGTCAGGTTCTACTGGATGCCTCGTTCTTGGTCTTGTATCGTTCTCTTCATGATCTAGTCCATGGCAATCAGGAACAGGAACGGTGAGAGCAGGCAGCCCTGACGAACGCCGCTCGAGATGTCAAAGGGTTCCGTCAGGGATCCACCGTGTACCACTTGGCATGTTGATGGTTCATATGCTGCTCGGATGAGGTTTATGAACTTCTCTGGGACGCCATGGTGGGAAAGAAGCTTCCAGAGGGTTGGTCTGTCGATGCTATCAAAGGCCTTCTCGAAGTCGACGAAGGTGACATACAGGGGCTAGTTCCATTCCAGTGACTGCTCGATGATGATAAGGAGAGCAGCTATCTGGTCTGTGCATGATCTTTCACTGCGGAAACCACCAGCCTGTTTTTTTCTCAGCCTCTTGTCGATGTTGTCCTTTCAGCCGCTCGAGGATGATTCTATTGAAGACCTTCCCGGGATGATGCTGAGCAGTGTAATGCCTCTCCAGTTCTTGCACTCCTTTAGGTTTCCTTTCTTAGGGAGCTTAATAAGGTAGCCGTGCTTCCAGTCTCGGGTAGTTCTTCGGTCTCCCAGACTTTCTGGGAAGAGTTCATGAGGCATATCGATGGTTGCTTCGCTGCCAGTCTTGATTGCTTCCGGTGGGATATTGTCGGGCCTAGTGCTTTGTTGTTCTTTGAGGTGTCGGATGGCCTTCTGGATCTCTTCCTTGGTAGGAGGGTTGGTGTTGATGTCTAGTGATGTCTCGGAGGGTGGTATGTCCGGTGGATGTGGTGGTGCTGGCCGGCTGAGGAGCTCCTGGAAGTGTTCTTTCCAGCGGTGCAACTGGGCATCTGGGTTGGTGAGCGTGTTCCCGTCCTTGTCCTTCACAGGTGCCTCTGTCACGCGTCGACTCCCTGCTAACTTCCGTGTTACGTCGTACAGCTCCTTCATGTTCTTCTGTCCGGCTGCTTTTTCTGCTTCTTCTGCCAGGTTCTCCGCATAGTTTCTCTTGTCCTGTCTTATGCTTCTCCTCCTCACTTCTTTGTGTGCTCCTGTGTGCAGTTTCTGCGCCTCTCCCTTACTTGCTCTGGTCTTGCTAACGTTGACTGCTGCTTTCCTATCTTTTCTCTCTTTCACTTTCCTCAGTGTCTCTGCTGACATCGAGGGCTTGTGGACTCTTGTCTTCCTTCCCAGAATCTTCTCACATGTTTCACTAAGCACTGCATTTGATTGTTCCCAGAGTTTATCTACCGAGGGCTCTTCATCGACAAGGGATGCTAATGTGTCAAATCTGTTGCAAAGTTCCGCACTGAAGCTGTCTTTTGTCTGCAGGTCTTTTAGCATGTCCACGTTGAATCTGTTCCCTGGCTTATTGGTGTTCCTGGCATGTCTCTTCAGCTTGAACTTGAACTTCCCCACAACAAGGTGATGGTCCGATCCAACATCTGTCCCTCTCATTGCTCTGACATCCAGTAGTGAACTCCTAAAGCTGTTGCCGATACAAATGTGATCAATCTGGTTTTCTGTGTGGTTGTCCGGTGAAACCCAGGTAGCTTGTGGGATGGTCATGCGAGGGAACAAGCTAACGCCAGTTGTCAATCCACTGAAGACACAGAACAGCTCTCCGTTTTCAGTCAAGTCTTCAAGGCCCCCTTTCCCATGCTTTGTTCCCCATCACTATTGTCATTTCCGATCTTGGCATTGATGTCACCCATTAAGATCAGTAGATCTCCTTTCTTCGTCTGGTTGATGGTGGATTGTAGTTTTCTCGTAGAAGTCTTCTTTCAACTGTTTGTCTGCATCATTGGTGGGTGCGTAGCATTGCACAGTAAGTGTTTTCCGCACTCTGGTGTAGAATCTTGGGGGTGATGATGCGCGGTGACACAGCGGTCCACTCTATCAGTGCTGCCGCAGCCTGCCTGGAGAGCATAAGCCCGACCCCTTGGGTGTGTGGAGCTCTCTCTTCTTCATGCCCTGAGTAGATCAAGGTCTCCAACAGTGCCAAGCCGCATCAACCCTGATTGGGTCCCTCTGGTCTCACACAAGCCTAACACAGCAAGGTTGTACTGCTGCTGCATCTCTGCTGCAACCTGTGCAGTTTTCCCAGCCTCGTACATGGTCCGAACGTTCCATGCGCCGATCCGGGTAGTTGTCCTTGGGCGACAGAAGAGTCCTCGGCGAAGCAGCTTCCTTTCGGCTTTCCCTGCGGCGCTTCATACGCAATCCGGCTAGACTGTCTTCCTCTCCCAGGACATGCAGAGTAGACAAGTTTATCGTGGACGTGTCTGTAACTGGCTTTTTTTTTTTTTACAGGCCGTGTAGTTAACTCTACGCAAACCTATTATCTCTAGGAGAGTGGTCCAAATTTCGTCTAGCTTCTCCCCCCTTGACCTGTCCAGTATGGTTGCACCTATCTGGCATGGCTCTCGAGATCGTAAAAGCACACAAGCCCCACCACTACGACAAAGTAAAGGACCATGGTGAGGAGTGTTTCAAAGCCTGGTGAATTTTTCTGTCATAGCCACCTTACAGACAGAGAGAGTATCAGGATCAAAACCCATCACCCTGTTGTGTAATAATTTGACCTCACACACTTAACACAACAGTTTTGAGGATAAAGATAACAGACATCTTGGGTGACATGACACTCAGTCATACACTTGATCGAGACTGCTTCTTCATCCCACCAAATAGGCAAATTATCATTATCATAGTCATGATTGTCACCCACAGCATGTCTGTCTGAATGTATGTATGTGCATACGTACATACGTACTTACGTATGAATGCATGCATGCATGTATATATGTATACGGGTTGGATGGATGGATGGATAGGTGTACTATTCATTTCCTTCAATTCATATCTGCTCATGTTCTATGATCTTACCTCACCACCTCCCCCCCCCTGCTCCCCCCCCCCCCCCCTTACCCCCCCCCCCCCCCCCCCCCCCCCCCCCCCCCCCCCGCCCCCCCCCCCCAAAAAAAAAAAAAAAAAAAAACCCATTTATGCCTGCAGATATGCAAGAGTAAATTAACACATTCTATCGATATAATTAGTTTCATTTCCGTCGGACAGATTCCGGCTTCTGCCGCGTCAGATGAAGGAGAAGAAGGTCAAGGTCATCTATCCTTATCGGAATCCCAAAGACAACTGGGTGTCCCTATACAACGTACTAAGCAGCACTAAACTGTTGCAATGCTATGGTGGGACCTGGGCGCATTTCTTTGATCTCATGATGGCTTGCGGATGTGAGTGTTTGTGGTTGAGGGAAGAAGATTCACACACGCACACACACGCACACACACACACACACGTTATGACACACAATAATTATTTAACGTTGGTTTTCCCGTACCTTTTTATTGTTGGTCTTGTACAGATGCCTTTTTGTATAATTGCAAGATAACCTACCATCCCTCCACCTCTTCTTGCTCCCCTCTCCACACCCTTTCGTCTAATATCACTGAATGTGGAAAGACGTTAAATAAGACGTTAAATTGAAGACAACAACAACAACACACACACACTCTTTCTGTCCTCTCTCTCTCTCTCTCTCTCTCTCTCTCTCTCTGTGTGTGTGTGTGTGTGTGTGTGTGTGTGTGTGTGTGTGTGTGTGTGTGTGTGTGTGTGGGTGTGCGCGCGCGCGCGTGCATAAGTATGTCTATTTGTATATATCTATATATATCTATATATGTATGTATGTGTCATAAACAAGAGAGAGACACCAGTGGGATGATGCAGTCGCGTTAATTAGAGAGTCCACGGACCTGAGTGTGCAAGTTTTGGTGTGTGTGATTGTGTGTGTATGCGTGTGTGTGTGTGTGTGTGTGTGTGTGTGTGTGTGTGTGTGTGTGTGTGTGAGAGAGAGAGAGAGAGAGAGAGAGAGAGAGAGTGAGTGAGTGAGTGCGTGTGTGTGTGTGTGTGTGTGTGTGTGTGTGTGTGTGTGTGTGTGTGTGTCTGTGTCTGTGAGGAGGGAGTTGTTATTGTTTATGTGCGTGCGCGTGCACGTATACGTTGTTTTTTGATGTTCTGTTTCTTGATCCAAGTAATCTTCTGAACATTCACGCACGAAGTCACCACTACACACACAAAACACTCACACGCACGCACGCGCATGCACACACACACACGCGCACGCTCACACACACATACACAAACGTGCGCGCCTATATGTGCTCGCTGCTACGCACACACACATGCACATGCGTGCATGTGCACAGCCACACCCACATGTGTGCACACGAACACATGAACGCACATGTGCATATACACATGCACATGCGTACACGCCCACGTGCAAAGACACACACACATATACTAGTCAGAACAAGTTAAGGGCCATCTCACAACAGCAATACCAAAGGCGGAAAAGCACAGACGAGGCAATTCAGAATATGAAATTGTTAATTTCATAATTAACCAACGATTAATCAGAGGTTGCGATCAAATTAAATCAAAAACAGAACAACAGTACAAGTTCAAATCACCACACCCCTATTTTCAAAAGTCAGAAATCAGGTAAGCACATCTCAACAAAGTCAATATCGGGTGTGACCCCCGTTAGCCTCCAGACATTCAAGGCAGCGCCGGCGCATGGAATTCACGAGATTCCTGAGAGTGTTCTGGGGGATGTTCTGCCACTCCTGTCTCAGAAACTGTGCCAGGTGATTGACATCCGCTGGAGTGGGGTGACTGTTGGCCACCCTTTGACCTAGAACGCCCTACAGGTGTTCAACTGGTGCCAAGTCAGGTGAACAAGCAGGCCAGTCTATCCTTGGGATCCCTTGCTGATGCATGAAAGTCAGTGACGACTCGTGCTCAATGAGGAGGAGCGTTATCGTCCTGCAAGGTCGCCCTCGGTCCGTGACTTGCAGAGCTGGCTGGATGAGAGGCTGAACAATCTCATTCCTGTAGCGCAGTCCAGTCAAAGAACCCTGGATGACGTACAAAGATGTTCAGCCGTTGACATGGAAGCCACCCCCCACACCATCACTGAACCTCCTCCATAGCGGTCAACTCTCACGAACAGCGCAGTCTACAAACCGCTCTCCTTGCCTGCGCCAGACCCGTCTTCTGCCGTCATTGAAGGCAACGGTGAAGCGGACTCGTCGGTGAACAAGACCTGGGACCATTGCTGCCTGGTCCAGTGCTGATGTTACTGACACCAGGCCACACGGGCCTCACGCTGAGCCGGTGTCAGGGGGATCCTGATAGCTGCACGTCTTGAGTGGAGGCCAAACTCGTGTAGCTGGTTGCGGATGGTGCTGGTGCTGATGTTCCTGCTGACAGCTGTCCTCAGTTGATGTCTCAGAGTGCTGGCAGTAACAGTAAGATTGCGCGGCGTGGATAGCGGAGGAAACGGTCGTCCTGTCTGTTGGTGATGCGTTAACGTCCGGAGCGGAGGCGTTCTTCTGTTGTGCCTGTGGCCTGGAAACCTCTCTGGATTACAGAGTGGCTCACTCCCAGTCGTCTTCCAACTTCTCGTGATGACAGGCCTTCGTTCAGCGATGCCAGAGCGCGTCTGAGGTCCAGGGTGCAAAGTTTTGTTCTCGGAGGCATGCTTGTAGGAGTCCAGATTTTAGCGACTTTTATATCCATCCCTGGCTAGCTAATGCTGACAAGCGTTAACATTAACCTGAACGTTCATGTGTGTCATGCAGTAATTGTTTTCTAATCCTGTTTTCGCAGCTGAAGCAGCCCAAAGCTGACACAAAAATTCACGAATATCACTGATGTTCACAGGGCTTTCACTCAATGCATAAAGTGACTGCGAGTGAAAGCGTGATGCACGTGTTTTTATCGGTGGATAGGCTACACTTGTAATCTGGTCTACCGGTCCATTTGTCATAACATCTTTTATACACGTATCTCTCTTGCAGTGATCGAAATCGACCTGTGGCCCTTAACTTTGTGTGACTAGCACACACACACACACACACACACACACACACACACACGCGCGCGCGCGCGCGCGCGCACACACACACACACACATACACGTGCGCATACAAATACACACCCACACAAGCGCGCACACACGCATGCCCGCGCGCGCGCGCGCCCCCCCCCTCCCCCCCCCCCCCCCACACACACACACACATGTATACATTCACTACACACACATACATTAAAAAAAGACGCAACCAATGTTAGGCAGGAACTCAAGCTCTGACCAGCGCATTGGGCTGATGCGTAGGTCAGACATCTGCTAAGTCGTTGCCACGAGACCATATTCTTCAATTCTCATCCTAGTTGTTATATCATTTATCCATCAGCTTAAAATCATGCGTAGCGTGGTCTCAAAACTTAGCGGATATGGTGTGGCGTATATGGAGTAGTCCGCACGCAGTGACGCCTCCTTGATGAAACTGATTCTCTCTCTCTCTCTCTCTCTCTCTCTCTCTCTCTCTCTCTCTCTCTCTCTCTATATATATATATATATATATATATATATGTGTGTGTGTGTGTGTGTGTGTGTGTGTGTGTACATACACATGTGTGTGTTTAAAACACACACATGTGTGTGTGTCTCTCTCTCTGTCTCTCTGTCTCTCTCTGTGTCTCCCCCATAGATCATTATGGAGACTGGTTTGACCATGTCCTGGACTATGAGAACGCAGCCAGAGAACATCCGGACCTTGTCTTCCTCTCCTGCTATGAGCTGATGAAGAAGGTGAACACAGTGTGATGTCTGACTACTCAATATTGTCTAACATAGGTTAGACCAAAAAACTGGATGTACTATTCATAAATATCTTCAAATGTGTGTCTGTGTCTCTTACACTGTCTGTCTGCCTATCTCTCTGTGCAGAGAGAGAGAGAGAGAGATAGAGAGAGAGAGAGAGAGAGAGAGAGAGAGAGAGAGAGAGAGACGTGTGTGCGTGTTTGTGTGCGTGTGTGCATGCGTGCGTGTGTGTATTTTTTTTTTGTCAAGTTTGAAAACATAGCACGTGCCCACAAGATATTTTGTTCCTGACTATGAAATATAAGATACCACGAACAACAATTTGGTCAAAAAATCGCCCTTTTCAAAGGAATGATAGGTTAAGTGATTTTTCCATGACAGCGACCACCCGACAGGCCCCGCAGCCCATCCTCTACTGCTGTGTGTGGCAGGATCCTGTGGGACAAATCATGAAGATCAACCAGTTCCTGGGACTCAACAGGAGCAGACAACTGTGTGAGCACATCGCCGAAGCCTGTCAGTTCTCCAGCTGAAGGTAGTCAAGGAGGCTACAGAGCCACAGATTCACGGAGATGGCCTGTGGAAAGAGGGAGCACCTCGGATTTACCGCAAAGGTCAGACATGATTTATACTCTATGCTTGATGTTCCCACTAACAACACTTCAACAACGCGGTTGAGTCATTTGTGAAATGTTTATGGTACCTATTCTGAACCAACAACTGTACACTTGAGGGTGCCGTCATGCCCATCCAACGAAAGTCGCTATGAACCTATCAGTTCTAAAGATTTTCATGCACTCAACACAGGCACAAAAGTGGATGGAGAAAAAAAGCGCACGATGTCACCGTAACCTAGCGCTGGGACCATACTGTGTTGAAGTGACGATCACCACTGAAGGTCGGGTTGAAAAGCCACAGAATATTTGTATGGATCATTTCAGGTTGATCAATAAACATGTTACTATGGAGTTTCATTTTGGTCTGGCAGGACGTGTGTTCTGTGTTTCTGAATACAATCCATCGTCAACCAGGCCTGGATTATACACACCTGTAGTTTGATGAGGTAGTTGGAGTCATACTCACATAACTGCATCTATCTAAAGCATCTGTCGCAACAGTCCAGTCTTCAAGTTAGAGCTCACCGCATGCTGATCATATAAACATACTTCTCTGGCAAGGCTTCAGCTTGCGAAGATCAGACATCTTTTTTTGCTGTCTCTCTACTGTAACTTCCTGGCAGTATTCTGAACACACCCGTCATCCCGGGTTCCCGTGCAGAGTCATATCCGGACTGTCCTGTCGGCGACACTGACACTGCAGTCCACAGGGACCAACCAATATAAGGTCGTCATGATGTTACTCAACAGACGAGACACTGGTCTACCTCAGAACCAATCTGGTACTTTTCAGTCGAGCCAGTTTTGACTCAACATACGCAAGACAACACCTATACTAGGCACCTACTAACGACGATAATTGCTTAATAAACGGAGTTGGTGTTTAACAAGCATCCCCTTCTGGAGAGCGCCAGTGCATGTCATGAGAGATATTATACAGAGGGCGATTTTGAAAAGCGACATTTTGACAAAAATGTTAGGCCATATGTGAACAGTGTTGAATGTCCATCCCTTTCTTGCTGTTGATTGGACGCTGAGGCACGTGATTAGCGAGAGACGCTCACTGGTTGTTGGACGGGCGTGTTCCCGATATGTATGGCAGACCAGGAGTTGCCAGACAGGAGGACAGTAGCTTGGCTTGGGTCAAGCTGATACATATTTTTCAACCTTTGGGGTTGAAAATGAAAATATGTTCCGAAGGACAAGCGAGTGGTCGATGTAGCGAAGACAGAAGTCTGCTAAGGATTCTATTTGTCACAGTACTGATTCCCTATGGAAAACCTCAGCCAATGGAATGAACCTACCTCCGGCAACAGGATCTTAAGAAACAATGTTGATATCCAGAATTATCCAATACAAAAAGAAAAATAGAAGAGAGGGGTTGGAAATGTATACGAAGTACATGGACAAGTGACTGAAAATGTTTGCATAATAAATGAACATGAAAACTGGACCGAAAATGCTATTATGTGTGATATTGTTATTGTAGAACTCTTTGTTGTGTGTGGTTGGTAAAGGGAGCACAACAAAGTGAATTGTTCCCCGGCCCCCAGTCTCTCCTCTGAATGAATGGAGTAGATGCGTGCGTACGGAATAAACATGCTGTGTTTGTTACTGACTTGATGCAAATGCGGTGTGTGACAGCATCCATACAACTTTGACACCGACTCACCACGGGTCTAGACATGGACAGTAAACCGTAACTCCAGCCATCCTGAAAGCAGCGGCAGACATTCTTCTTCATCGCTGGAGGAATGATTTCATTCGTGATAAGCTCCACGTCACACTAGCGTGTTCACCTGAAACATACTTTCTGAAGAACTGCAACAAATTCAGGGTGATCTCATTTGAGTTCAACGCGCGGCATTCGATGCAGTGTCCATCAGACTATCCGATTAAGATCACGTGTACCTGCATCTCAAGCCTGACAACATTCTTTGGCAATGTGATACAGCTGCTTCATAGTTAGTGTCGAGTCTCTCTCTCTCTCTCTAGTAGCAGGAATAGTAGCAGCGTTAGCAGCAGCAATAGTAGCGGCAGCAGTAGTAAGTAGTAGTAGTAGTAGTAGTAGTAGTAGTAGTAGTAGTAGTAGTAGTAGTAGGCTGTAGCAATGGTAGTAGTCGTTATAGCAGTAATTGTAAGAGCATTTTCAAATTCACCTCTGCTTAAAAACTTACGTGATATTAGTGATATTAGACGAAGAGAGAGAGAGAGAGAGAGAGAGAGAGAGAGAGAGAGAGAGAGAAGAGAGAGAGTGTGCGATGATGTGAGTGATGATGTGTTATTTCCAAGTGTAACAGATAAGCATGTGTGTCCACATGTTTGTGTTGGGTAAAAGATAAGCCCTTTTTTCATCCCCTTGTTTAAGGTGTATGACTAGCGACTAAGACTTACAAAACTTTTAACAAACATATCTCATAACATTAAAAAGCTCACAACAAACTGCTAAGGATAATAATTAGACAACTACAATGCATCAATAATATCAACATTTTTATGTGGTATAAAGGCAAAACGAGAACGAACGGTACTACAATCAGTTATCAGTAAGCAGCAATGAATGCCTAGCATCAATAATCATAACACTTATTTTTCATGATGAGAGAGATTATAATTCCATTTTTCTGTCCAAAATATCGCATGCTAAACATTACTATAAATTTGAATAAAGATCAATACATCAATATGATCAACAGCAATCCGGACACACATTTATCACCTTGCAGTTATAGTGCTCGAAGAAATCAAGGTATTTAGACATCAGAGAGAGAGAGAGAGAGAGAGAGAGAGAGAGAGAAGAGAGAGAGAGAGAGAGAGAGAGAATGTGTGTGTGTACGTGTGTGTGTTAGTATGTGTGTGTGTGTGTGTGTGTGTGTGTGTGTGTGTGTGTGTGTGTGTGGTGTGCGCGCGCGCGAGCCAGTATGTATGTGTTCACGTGTGTGTGCGTGTGTGTATCAGAGAGAGAGAGAGAGAGAGAGAGAGAGAGAGAGAGAGAGAGAGAGATCAGTAAAACAACTACTATGTGTTCAAATCCACAGGAGAGATCGGAGACTGGAAGAACTGGTTCACAGTGGCGCAGAATGAACAACTTGACGCTCTCTTCAAGAAACGGATGGCAGAGAGTCAGCTCCCCTTCTTCTTTGAGTGACGTCACAACGAACTCATCGGGATGAAAAGGCTCTGCTGGCAAAAAAAAGAATCACCAGGACCTGTTTTGTGCTTTGCAAACGGATTTCAAAGTCAAATTTCTGTTTTTTCTGACATCTTTTTCAGGATAGGTCATACGGGTGTACTTTGATTTTTATTGCATAGCCACTACACTTCAAGTATATTTTGTCCATTTATTTCCTTTTTTTTTTTAAGCGTACAAATACGTGCATGCACTCATTCACTGTCTCGCGTGCACGTGCGCGCGCGCACCCGCACACACTTACACACACGCGCACATTCATACAAATACACGATAGTGACACTGGTGTTCTCTGTGATGAACCAAGGGTTGCACTACACAAATACATACATCGGGAAATCTTCATTTGAGGACTTTATGTTTATTTTTTTCTATGACTTCTGAAGAAAACAAGTTTTTTTGTTTTTTTTTGTTTTTTTTCGAAAATGCACTTGCCTGTTCATATCATTCTCAAAATAAAAACGTTGCTTTGCACTTTACTGTTTATTCTTTTAAAATTTACTTGTATTTGGCTCGTTTATAACAACCTAACACTCTGTTTAAAATGTTCTTTACATACTTTACTTACAATTGCAACACAAATACACACACACTTACACGCACACACACACACGCACGCACGTGCACACACACACACACACACACACACACACACACACACACACACACACACACGTATGACACATTAGAAAAGGCACCATCTTTCATCGTTAGGCCTGTTTTGTAAAAAAAAAACAAAAAAAAAAACAAACAAACTTTTTGTTACTTTTATTTCCATGCATTAGAGTAGTTTAATCGTGACAGTCGCCTGTATACTGCAAAACCTTCATGACCAGTATTAGTTTTCCCTGACGCCCATCGACACAGCTGTGCCTGCGAGAACACTAAAAAGTCTAGTGAAGCGTGCTTGCCTGCAATGCGCTAAACTTCCATGCCGCTTTTTTTTTTTTCAAATGAAGAGTATGCGTGGCATGCGTGGAACTATTTCAGTGAGCACTGGAAACATTTACGAGCAATCTCAAAGTTACCACGATTTCTTCTGAGGCAATGTCCGAGTCTTACATCTGGCCTACAGAGACTGTACAGAAGTCACTCCTTCTACAAAGCATAACTGGGTTAGTGACGAAAATAAAAAGACGATCATAAAAAGAATTTAAATAGAAGTGGTTACATATAATGAACGCGCAAGCTTGTAAATTAGATTCTATTCGGTTTTTTTTTTTTCAATCTTGCATAGTTACACACACACACACACACACACACACACACACACACACACACACACACACACACTGGCGCGCACGAAAACCCACCATATTTACTGTGAACCCGAGAAGCTCGATTAGAATAGCGTTACACTGAAGATCTATGGGTATTTTGGCCAAACCCGGGTTCCGACACTTTTTTTTTTTTTATTTTTTAATCTGTAAAGGCCTTGGGCAGCAGGAGGGAATGGAGGTGATTGTGGGAGTAGAGATGGGGATGAGGCAGAAGATTTCATCTGTGGTTGAGGGTCCTGACAATAAGAACACAACATCCTGACAGACCCTGGATGAAATGAGCATCTTCACCAATGAACCAAAATATGAACACAATGCACACTACAATGCATGTGTGATTTGTTTACACATCCGTCATCGCATTGTGTTCAAAGCTCGATTAAATGATGATAGTGATGATAATAACAGTAATAGTAATAATGACAACAACAACAATCATGACAACAACAATAATAACGACGATAATATCAATAATGATATAATATAATAATAATAATGATAATAGTAATGAGAATGATAATAATAGCAATAATGATAATATATAATAATAGTAATACTATAATGATAGTAATAACCGATCGCCAGACTGTGTAGAGGAAAAGTGCGTGATAGCGAACTGAAGAGAAGGGACAGACACACGTAGGTATGAAGTACCGCTGGTAAGGGCTGATGAATGTGTATTTTGTATTTGATTTTGCAAGACACTTATGGGTACCATGCATATACATCCAAAGCGACTGTTGCGGTTCTTTTTCTTCTTCTGAACCTATTGTATGATGCTATCTTCGCTTGTGGGTAGTTCTCGAGTCCGTGTGGCCGTGAATGTCTCATCCAGATAACCCACAATGGACATTTATCATGTGTTCTGCTCCGGGATTGTATCTTAATTTTGTTCATTTCATTTCATGTCATTTCATTTTGTTTTATTTTCGTTCGTATGTGGTACATGAAGGTTTGCTTGCGTACGCCGGCGCAGGTGTGTGACTTCTTGCGTGCCTTCATGTGTCAGGATGCTGATGCATGATTATGGTTGTATCCTCATGTGTTGGCACTTGCTTGTGTTTAGGTGCTTGTCGCGTGTATGCGTGCGCGCGCGCGCGCGCGCGAGTGTGTGTGTGTAAGCGCGCATGTGTGCGTGTGTGTGTGTGTGTGTGTGTGTGTGTGTGTGTGTGTGTGTGTGTGTGTGTGTGTGTGTGTGCTTGCTTGCTTTTGTGTGTGTGTGTGTGTGTGTGTGTGTGTGTGTGTGTGTGTGTGTGTGTGCGCGTGTGTGTGTGTGTGTGTTTTTGTGAGAGCGCGAGAGAGAGAGAGAGAGAGAGAGAGAGAGAGAGAGAGAGAGAGAGAGAGAGAGACAGAGAGATTAGCAGTGTTCTGGCCAGGTTTTCCACCAAATACGAAGGAAGCACACTCAAAAGTCAAGAGAAGGCATAAAACCCGTAGATATCTATCTATATAGTACACACAAACAGACGCATTTACAACCATACATTTATACTGAAATAGGTACATATGTTCCAAAAAGCCTGAATACAGAACTCAACGAACTTAGGTACTTCTCGCCACACATGCTCGCACGGGTAATCTACATGCATTTGTTATTACTATTACCGTAGAGAGAAAAGGTTAGAAGAAAAACAGCTATTGAAAT
This sequence comes from Conus betulinus, assembly GCA_016801955.1. Lineage (NCBI taxonomy): Eukaryota > Metazoa > Mollusca > Gastropoda > Neogastropoda > Conidae > Conus > Conus betulinus. The sequence goes on along the minus strand of JADBJO010000241.1, from coordinate 811,224 downwards.
GACATTTGTAGACCTTGTTATCTAGGATGTGTTTGAAAACATGTTGCTACATGAGATCAACGTACAGTTGGCCTCACTCACACACACAGACAGACACAGACAGACACACACACACACACACACACACACACGCGCGCGCGCGCGCGCGCGCGCACACACACACACACACACACACACACACACACACACACACACACACACAACTGCCGCAAACTGGCCGTGCATGTGTTTGCCATGGTTGATATCAGAAGGTCAAAACGAATGCTTTGATCTCGTTTGTAAGCACATCAGTATCACCATGTACCAAAGCTTACTTTTGGTTACTCGAGAGCATTGACGAACATCGCTCAGTTATCCCAGCCTTTGTTGTAAGTGGATTTTGGCAGTTTCTTCTTTTCTCTCTCTCTCTCTCTCTCTCTCTCTCTCTTTTTTTTTTCTTAAATTAGTACACTGAATTTTGTCACCTGTTTTTATGATGGTTATTTTGTGCAATGGATATTCCCTATGAGGTTGCTGAGCAATTTCGGGAGTTTGATTTTTATATGTTTTTATAAATCTTTTATTTGTAGCAATTCAAGACATTTGGTTTGTCAACGATTTACTGGTCTGTTTTGTAGGAAGAAATTCTGTTTAATGTGCTGTTATGTCATACATTGGGGCGATTATAGAGATCTAATAGCAACAGTGACTTATTTCAAATGAGAATATTACCGTTGCAAAGAGAATAAAGAAGGAAATTAAGTAGGGCAGGTATGATAGAGCTGGATGATTAAGTCTCTAATGGTTTCAAAGAGAGAATGGGGATGTAGTAGGTATTAGTTTTGAAGATCTATCAATCTATCTATCTATCTATCTATCTATCTATCGAGAAAATTGAAGTAAAAAGGCTAAACAAGCAATGTAAACAAAATATAATCCAATATTTCGAGCGGCTGCTTTTTTTCAAGGACGACAGACTGTGTAATCACGTCAAAAGTGGAGGGATATCATTGGGTCGATGCTAAAAGAAAAACTGTTAACTCGCTGTTAAAAGCTTCATCAGGCCAAGGTACTGTAATCTGTGCAGTGATCACTGTACCTTGCCCAGATGAAGTTTTGACAACGACAAATGTTGAAAATACAAGACTGAAATATGAAAAGATTGATGTATATATATATATAGATATATATATATATATATATATATATATATATATATATATATGTCATTTGAAAGAGTATCTCTCTCTCTCTCTCTCTCTCTCTCTCTCTCTATATATATATATATATATATATATAGAGAGAGAGAGAGAGAGAGAGAGAGAGAGAGAGAGAGAGAGAGAGAGAGAGAGAGAGAGAGAGAGAGAGAGATTTACCTGTGGTACCTGTCACTTAGGCAGTGAAGAGGGTTTTAAATCGATACGGTCAGCGAACCAGTTACCCATATCGTTTGACTGTCTCTTTGCCACAAGGATCATTCACTGCCAATGATGAGTGAAGTATTCCGGCTCAAAAGACCGCCATGGAGATGTTCTTGAGTTTGCACACTGTGGGGAATACTGGTGTGGCGCTGTCCGTGAACTTGACGACTACAGGAAGCACCTGAACAAGACGCGTCATTTGGAACTCATAGACGGTGACGTCATACTTGCGTCATTTCCCAGGAGTGGTCAGTACAACCAAAGCAATGAAAATAACTGGTAATTTTGTTGCGTGCATGATATGGTCAGAACAACAACAGTAGGCCTAATAACAACATTTCATCGTGTTTAAGCTGTGAAAGAGCACACAGTGCGAATTAATGGTAAGCGTGTGTGTGTGTGTGTGTGTGTGTGTGTGTGTGTGTGTGTGTGTGTGTGTGTGTGTGTGTGTGCGTAGTTTGTGTGTGTGTGCGTGCCTGTGTGCGTGTGTGTGCGCGCGTGCATGCGAGTGTGTGTGTGTGTGTGTGTGTGTGTGTGTGTGTGTGTGTGTGTGTGTGTGTGTGTGTGTCTTTGTAGATATGTTCGTAATTCATTAGAAGATAATTACTTACGTGCATGGAATAATGCTTTAGAATCTAGTAATAAGTGTTTATTTTATAGAAATTTTAAAACAGAGTTTTGCCGTGAAATGTTTTATTGAAATGTTGCCTGATGTTTATATATACCCACTATTCGGTTTCGCTGTGGTAATCATAAACTCAAGATAGAAATTGGCAGACGATTTGGAATACCGTAATCATGGCAGATAGAAATTGGCAGACGATTTGGAATACCTCACAATGAACGATTCTGTCGGGACTGCGACCAGAGTGACCTTGGTGATGAATTTCATTCTGTAATGAAATGCACCAAATATAACGGCACTGGAAATCAGTTTATACCAAGAAAACTTACATGCATGAAGTCCGTATTTAACTATTGTTGTCTGGTCTGTGGTGGTAAAAAAGTGTTGCTAAACTTAGCGAAGTTTCTAAAACTGAGTAAAGTTGTGTAACATATTTCAGTGCGTTAATTACAGGGAACATTTTTGGATGTTTGATTTGTTTCATTTACACATTTGTTTGATTTAAGTCCTCCATGCCCCAAAAGGGTCACAGGATTAAAATCGTTTAAAATCTTTGAATCTTGGTGTGTGTGTGTGTGTGTGTGTGTGTGTGTGTGTGTGTGTGTGTGTGTGTGTGTGCGGTGTGTGTGTGTGTGTGTGTGTGTGTGTGTGTGTGTGTGTGTGTGTGTGTGTGTGTGTGTGTGTGCGTGCGTGCGTGTGTGTGTGTGTGTGTGTGTGTGTGTGTGTGTGAAAAGCAATACTATCACAGAAATGGGAGTTTGGGATGATGGGGAGACTGAATCAATCGCAGGAAGATACCCACTCGACAATTAATCAAACACTCAGAAAGAATGCGAAGAAGTGAACAGATGTTCAAAATGTTTTCAAGAGAGATGGAAGACTCGGATAAAATCTGTCGTCCCACTCTTAGAGATACTAGTTCTTTGACTTTGGAGTGATGGACGAGTAAATGATTAATCTTTATTTCTCTTCTAGACAAGCGCTGGACGTTTTTGCTGTGTTTTGTGCGGAGGGCACTAAACGAAACCTATACATCAGTCTGGAAACTACCTGGAATAAGTTCCGGACAAGAAAAAAAAAAGTTTTTTTTTGTTTTGTTCTTAGTATTTATGCAGTGCTAACTGCAGTGGCGCTTTAGATTTTTAAGTTTCTCGTCAAACATGACACATTTACTAAACATCTATAAACTTCTTGTAAATCTAACCGTATCTCAACTGGAACTGAACCATCATGATTGTTTGTTCCTTTTTGTTGGAGCTCGATCAGCCCATTCATTGAACACTTTCCGCAATGGGAAAGCACCCAACAGAAAGTTACGCTGGTGCCTTTCAATGATAGAAGATAAACAGTGTGTTTTAATTTCAATTATCAATTCCGATCGCATTTTCTGGTTTACAGATTTAAGTGCCTGTAAGACTGATTCAGGATCAACACATGATAAAATTTGGAATACATTTTTCGGAAAATCAAAAATATAATTCTGGGCCTTCTACACTGCAACTAATTCGGCAATAAAAATAAAAACGTTTCACATATGTGAAACCGCTTCTCTACTTTTAAAGCTGGTATAACGAAAGCAGCTCCTACTTCTCTATTCCCAAGTACAGACCCATCAGCGTAAATCTTTAAATATTCAGAATACTTGTTATCCATATGGGAGCAGACGGAACTTCTAAGGATATGAGGTGAAACATTTTTGGATATGTTTTGTGTGATCTATATTAAGCTTCAGATTGTTTTACATCCCATGTTGATAGAGATGAGTAGGAAGGTTTGGTTGCTATTTCCTTTCTGTTTGATTTTGATTTCTTAAAGTAAATGTGTTTATGGATTTTATGATTGAATGGATTTAGCTCTTTTTGCAAAATGAAGATCAGCCTCATACAAACTTCGGCCTCTGTGAAATTTTGTACGAAGAATTTCCTAACATATCTTTGCAGCAGAAAGAGTTCTTAGCTCACCAAGAGGTAAACACCCCGCTTCTTTACAGGTTCCTAAATTTGATGCATGAAATGGAACTCCTAGAAAATGTTTATAGGCTTTGCAGTCACGACTTAGTATTTTGGTTAAAACCTAGAAAATACCTCCTCAGCGTTCGTCAATTTTTTAAACACACAAATAACGTTGACAGTAATATTAATATTTTTGTATCCCGTCCCCACTTTTGTTTGCTAACGATTTTTAAGAAGTTTAAGCTCTTTCTTTCTTTAGTAAGTATATGCACAATATGGCTGATCCAGGAAAGTTCTGACGTAAGATAAACACCCAAAAACTTAGTTGTTTGAGTATATCGTATGACCGGACCTGGGATAGAAAATACAGAACGTTTTTCAGGCTTATATCCTGAATTGAAAAGTATCATACTGGTTTTTGCAAGAGATAATGAAAGACCATTTTCAGTCATATATTTATTTATTTTATCGAGTCCGTGTTGGTATAACGTCTTGGTGTAATTCAGAGCTCTAGCTGGAGTTTTTCTTTTCATTGACACTTTCATCCATTGACATATGTCGTCGGCATATTGAACTAAATCTGCATCTTTCAGTAGCCCCTTAGGAAAATCTGTCTTTTAAAATATTAAACAAAATTGGGACAATGAATGATCCCTGAGGAAGGCCCATGTGAAGAGATCTAGTATTCCCAATCCCTGTCTGTATTGATCAATTAAGAAGAAAGCTCTTAATAAAATCAAACATATTACCCACAATACCAACTTTTCGTAACTTTGTCAGTAGTCGATTGTGCCTCACTTGGTCGTAAGCCTTTTTGACGTCAAACAACATAGCAAGAACATTCTTTCGTCTGGTAAACTGTTGCTCATTTGAGTAGATAGTTTTATCAGGTGATCAATGATTGATCTACCACTTCTAGAGCCTGCCTGATTAATTGGAAAACCCTTATACTTTTCACAATAATAATAAAGTATTTGAATATCATAATTCTCTTCATAAGTTTAGATGTATATGACGTTAACGCATTTGGTTTATAGCTGTTTTTATCATTTCGGGGCTTCCCTCTTTGCGAATGGGTACAACAATTGACTGTTTTCATGTGTTTGGTAGTTGACCGCTATCCCAGCACTTTTGAAAAAATAGAATGTAAAAAAATCAACACATTTAGTGATAAATGACCTAACATTTCGTTTGAAATTCCATCCAGCCCAACTGATGTTCTCTTGTTGCCGAGATTAGAGATACATTCTTTTAATTCTTCTATCGTAAATGCAGCATTAATTGATTTTTGGTCTGTTCCAAGTCTTCCTCTCTAAAATGTAACTCATATTCTGCTCTTTGTGTGCTCATGTGTGTGTGTGTGTGTGTGTGTGTGTGTGTGTGTGTGTGTGTGTGTGTGTGTGTGTGTGTGTGTGTGTGTGTGTGTGTGTGTGTGTTGGATCGGTGTGGGTGTGTGTAGGACATGGGGGGGATTAGGGCATTAGGCATTGCAGTATATTTGTTTTTTACATATATACATATATACATATGTATATTTCTTTCCCATCTGCTTGAGAAAAAGTGCTTTCGCTAACAGTTGCAGCAGCATTCCACTGCTAAATAAAGTCAATTCGAAACTGATCTTTGTTGTATTCTTCCTTTGTCTGCTGAAAAGAACTGTTCGTAACCATAACCATTTCATTCTTTCGTCTGTTCTTTCCATACTTTAGTTCTGTCGATTTCCAGGCACATACTGGCACCACCAGATCCTCCTCATGCTGATGAACGACACCACGGACTACCTGGGTCACATGGACAGAGATCATTTAGAGTGGTGTCCCTTTGAAAAACTAGCAAGGCCTGAAACACCACGGTTATATGTTACTCATTGCCCCAGGTGAGACAGACTCCTTACTGTACGTGAAAAAAAAAGCATTGTCGTGTATTTTAATGTGGTTCAATACATTGTGAAGTGATGTCACGTCGTCGCTCGATGTAGTATGGCTGGGTGCTATGGATGTGTCAAAACATGGTGCTTTGTGATGGAAGTTTTTTTTTTTGTGTTTTTTGTGTGTGTGTGTTTTTTTTTTTTTTTACATTTGTTTCTCAAGCGCGCTTTCTTCTTAACCAGTTGTACGCCAAAGAAAGTATTATAGTAGTTGAGGAACAGGGAAGGGGTTGGGGTTGGTACTGGAAGTTGAAAGTAGGTAAGCAAAAAACAAAACAAACAAACAAAAATGATGGTCTTTCACCGTGTTTGCTCCTGGAGGCCTAACAGTTTAACCAAAAGGAGTAGACACATTGTCTACTACACGCATCCAACAAAATGTAGATGTTAAGTCGTCTTACAGACAGTCAAGATCAACAATGGTATTCTGCACTTCTCTGCTCTGAATCCGTCCTGATCATGGAACACATGCTGAGAGACTCATGTTTGGGGTGCCACTTCTTATCCAACGGACTTACCCTGACTCTTGGATCCCATAGACACTCGAAGAAATCATCATCATCATCATTATCATCGTCATCATCATCATCATCAACGTCGTCGTCGTCTTCGTCTTCATCATCATCATCGTCATCACGCATACATATATGTGTCTGTCTGTCTGTATGTAGTATATGTATGCACGTGAAGTATATGTATATACGTGAATATATATATATATATATATATATATATTCATATACATGTGTGTGTGTGTGTGTGTGTGTGTGTGTGTGTGTGTGTGCACATAAATATTATGGGTGTCTGTATGTTTGTATACACGTATTTTATGGGTGGACTGATATTTTCTGTTTCTACCTTACAGATTCCGGCTTCTGCCTCAGCAGGTGAAGGAGAAGAAGGCCAAGGTCATATACACCTACCGGAATCCTAAAGACAACTGGGTGTCCTGGTACAACGTAGCACGGAGCATTAAACTATGTCTGCCGTACGAGGGAACCTGGTCTCATTTCTTTGACCTCATGATGGAATGTGGATGTCAGTGTTTTTAGATGGGAGATTGAGACATTACACACACACACACACACACACACACACACACACACACACACACACACACACACACACACACACACACACACACACACACACGCATACATGTGCTCTTTCACACACACACACACACACACACACATATATATATATATATATATATATATATACATCCACACACACACACACACACACACACACACTCACTCACTCACTCACATTGACACACACACGCGCGCGCGCGCGCGCGCGCGCGCGCGCGCGCGCGCGCGCACGCACTCCAACTTTGACTGGACGAAATATGGATGGAATACACATATACAAACCTATCGATTCGATCAAGACCTGAAGAGATAATGATATGGACTTTTGATTTTGACCTTACGACTAAAACCGTAAGATTAGTTTGCAGAGACCGTGTGACAATGCAAACATTGTAGCTATCAAAGCTACAGATAGCTTGACTAGCATTCTGCAATTTGTTACTCTAATGTTGTCGTATTTTCCTTTTTATCTTTTTTTTTTTGGGGGGGGGGGGGGGGGGGGGGGGGGGGGGGGGGGGGGGTTCGTGTCCCCCTCTCTGTCTCCCTGCCCTAACATTGCCCTGGAGGAGTGCTTTAGTCAAAACCATAGGTTACTGTTACATGACCAAACCAAGTAGTTTTCTCCTCTTAACTGATGTCAGCGGATCTTCATATGGTCCTATAATTGTGCTGTTTAATGATTTCGTGCACCAGTTGATTTGTGATACGATCAGTAAATCTGATGTCAAGAATCTTGTGAAAATATGTAATCGCCCTCACTTGGATCCTTTGTTTGACAAAGAGTATTCAAGTCTCAAATGCTCATAGGAATATGGGGTAAACCTGTGCACACAGAAGCCGGACCGTGTGTTTCATGGAGATAGTGATATCCCTCCACGCAGGTTTCAGTCTGAACCTGGCCAGTGTTGTCATTTCTGCGATTGAGACACTTCCTGGTTTGGACCCCTCTTTACATATCAAAACGATTACTGCCGTGTCAAGGACGAAGCTGTTTGAGAGTGTTTCCATACTTTACTTAGGATTTACTGGGGCTGTTTTCTATCTCATACTTTTCAGCTATTCCTGAAACCTATCATGAGCGATGCTCTTACAGACTGTGGCGGCTCAGTCCACCCCCTGGAAGATGCACCAGTACGACTCTTCGGTTTCTATACGACATCGGTGGGCCTAGCAGGCATTGAAGAAGACTTCGACGAGTTTGTTCAAAGACTGGATGAAACATCAGTAACATGTAGTATGGAATCAGAAACGAAAAGAGCGAGTTAATGGCCGGCTAGATCACCATCACCACTGATATAAGTGTCCATTGATGATGCAAGGAGTTGGTTAACAGTTCACATGCCGAACTATTGTCAAAAGTCATACATCGCTTCAGATCAAAATCATATCTTGGAAATGTACTTTTCGAGCAAACATATATAAATGTTTCTGGCCAGTTTGTGAAGCAAAGACAGGAAAAAAAAAAAAAAAAAAAAAAAAGCCAAGTATCAAATTTAGACGTTCTTACTCATGGGACAAAAGTCTGTCCCCTCTCGGCACTTCCGGCGCTGACTACCTACAGGCACCCGTTGCTGAAAACTTATTATTCTTACCTTTAGGCTGGACTTAACTTGCTAGTACTTGGTACTCTGGCCCTTCCGACTCAAAACATGCCGACGGGTCTGGTAGAGAATCGTAGAGGGAGTGGAGGTAGGCAACAGTCAGCTGATTCCAGTAAGTGGTGTGTGCAAAGCGCAGATCTGCGACAGTACTGATGCGGCGAATGTTTTTTTCTCACGCGAGTCTTGAGGACTTGCCACACGTTCTCGATCGGATTTAGATCTGGACTTTGAGGAGGATGGGGGGGGGGGGGGGGGGTGGGGGCAGAAAAACACGGGAACTCTGTGCTGTCGCTTCCAGGTCTCGGTGTCAGTCGAGCGGTGAGCAGAGGCGTTGTCTTCTTGCTGATACCAACGTTTGTTTGGGTAGTGGTCGGCAACAAATGGCAGAAAGTTGTTTTCCAGCATATCAAGTGTACTTCTGACTGTCATCATATTGCCTTCCACGAACACCAGTGGTCCCAACTCTGTCATACGAAATGCATCCCCACACCATCAATTTCAATGTAGTCTTCGGGCCAAGATGGACGCTGCACAGAGAAAGCACTGACCACTTCTCTTCGACTTTCCTCCCTAGTTTTTTACGTCCATTGGGTTTGATCACAATGGTCATTTCATCACTGAAAATAACATTTTCACTGATCTGTGGTTCACAGTCCAGTGAAGTTTACCCCTACAGTACTGCAGCCGCTTCTTTCTGTTCACTTCCTTGATGACTAGTTTCTTCACTGGGGGATGCTTTGAATAGCCAGGTCCATGCAGATTTCGCTTGATCGTCTTTTGGCTGACTTCAACGGAGGTTGATGCACAGAATTCGGCTGAAATTTCAGACACTGTGGCAGACCTGTTCCGTTTTACAATCTTGCAGTGCAGACACGCATCTGTTTGTGAACACTCTAGGGCCTACCACTCCTAGGTTTGTTTTCTACTGTTTTTCTGTCACAATAGCGCTTGTAAACTTTCCCGACGGTTGACCTGTTCAAGTTCAACACATTTGCCACCTCAAACACCCGAAGCCCCTGGTCTGTCAACAACACAATGTATTTTTTTCATCTCCTCTGTGAGCTGTTTGTTTGCCGATGCCATGCCAGATCTAACAGCAAACCGCAAGCACCTAACGACAGTTCAACGATTTCCTTTACTTCACACAAAAGAGTACACCTGTGAAATGACGTCAGCGGTTTTCGGTACACAAACATGTCACCAACGCTGAAATATTGGCAGACAATCTGGCGGAAACAACCACTTCAAATCTGTCCGCCATTAGAGGGGACAGACTTTTGTCCTTAGTCAGTGAAGCTGAGAGTAAACAGGACATATGATGACTTATATTGTCCGCCAGGGAGGCAGTTAGCCAGTATTGACACACGAATGAATACTGCATTTTCTGCAGTTGAGGAATAGGGCAGAGACAACGGAGGAGGGGGGAAAGTCGAAGGGGATAGGGATAAGCTAGGGAGAAAGGGCGGTCGGGGAGAGTCGGGAGTAAATAGAAATGGAAAAAAGGCATGGAGATTTAGATGGCGTGAAAAAAATGCATAACGTTCTCAACAAATTTCAGACTACAGCCTTCATGAAAAGGACGAAGACAACGTGCAGGCCAGGTTGAAAAGGGCGTACGTACTTACAGTGAGATAGACCTGGCAGACCTTTCACGTGAACAGCCAGACTAGGGGAGACCTCTTTCAGTTTCATTTTCCTCATTGAGAGACCATATTTTAGTGCAGACTTGTCCTAAATGTGGGTCATATAAACGTTTTAGCTTATGTGATTCATTCATTTGGGACTTTTCCATATTAGCGCCTGCTTTTTAATCATCTGGACAACTACGTCAAATTTGTAACGTACTTGAATATTTCATGGAGAACATTTATGACCGAAAACGAGTAAGGTTGTTGTATTTGCTGCTTTCATGCATTTCATTTATTTTTTTCTGTCAGTGATAGTGTCATTGTCTTACTCAGTAATGTTTTTGCAAGGCGTGCATTTATATTATGGCCTATCGCATTATGGTCTATGGCCTATCATAGTTCTATTAAGTGCAATCTTATTTATACTTTTGCTTCTAGAAGCTCCAGAAACGACATTCTATACGCAGAAGGCCACAGCTCTTGGTACAGAATAGCTTTGACATCTGTAGCATAGAAGCAGAGTTTGCTGAATGAAGAGGATAAGTGCGGGTGCAGAGAAAACCCTTTCCAGAATGACAAAAACATCCAAAAATCACCACGAAAGTGGCATGAGACCGGGTATAGAGCTGCGCTTAGGTTTATCAACGCCAATTAATCTGATTGAAATCACAGTGCTACACGAAAACAGAGTGCAAAAAGCTCTTAATGACAAAATTCCGAAATATGCCTTTCTAGACAGCAGTTTGAAGTTTCCAGGCATAAAAGCCCTCGCCACAGAAGAGGGAGCTAAGGGCTCTAGATCGGATCACGAATTACTTCTCGATGTCTGGTAATTACAGGGCCAGATCCTTCAAAGCAATTGAAGAGGCAAAAAAAAAAAAAAAAAAAAAAAAAAAAAAAAAAAAAAAAAAAAAAATCCAGCTGGTGTGTAGACTTGGCATTCGTCACAAGGTCATTTGGCTGAGGAGGCGCCCAGCCGTCCGGAAAATTCAGGTTCGAATCACGGAAGCGGCAAAACAAACAAAAGTTGTTGACAGCAAAAGGGCATTCAGAAGTCCTGACCTAGATGCGGTTTGGTCTCCACAGAGGGAAAGATGATCAGGCCCAAGCACTCCTATGCGGCCCTTCGGCTGTCTCGATCTCCATGAAACTTCTTCCCTGTTGGACTCTTCTTTTCGTTCGTTTTTTGTTTTTTTCTTTGACAGATTTTCTGGTTTATATATATTTTTCTCACCTTCCTCTTGTTACTTTTCAGTTTACTTTTTCTACAACAACAACAACAACAGCAGCAGCAGCAACAACAATACCACCAAGAACAACAACAACAATACCACCAAGAATAACAACAACACAACAACACATAATACACACAGATAGATAGATAGATAGATATAGATAGATAGATAGATAGATAGATAGATAGATAGACAGACAGATAGATAGATAGAGATAGATAGATAGATAGAGATATATAGATAGAGATAGATAGATAGATAGACAGATAGATAGATGATAGATAGATACGTAGACAAGCAGATTGATAGATATATTGACAGATACGTAGATAAAATAGAAAGACAGACAGACAGACAGCTCGCTCGTTATCCTGCCCTATTTTCATTCCATAGACAGGTATGGAGACTGGTTTGACCATGTCCTGGACTATGAGAACGCAGCCAAAGAACATCCGGACCTTGTCTTCCTCTCCTGCTATGAGCTGATGAAGAAGGTGAACACTGTATGATAACTTTGTGACATTGACGGATTGGAACAGAAATAAGAAATAGTCAATTTTACTCCTCACAGAAATCTCTCTCTCTCTCTCTCTCTCTCTCTCTCTCTCTCTCTCTCTCTCTCTCTCTCTCTCTCTTTGTGCCTGCGTGCATGTGCGCGCGTGTGTGCGTACACCTTTCCATCTACATTATGCCCCCTTCCTTCCCTACTTTCAAGTCTGCTGCACTTAAACTTTACCTGTTTAAATGCCAGTTACAGAATACCACCTGAAATATCACATAATTGCTACATGTCACTTGCACACTTTCCTCGTGTGCGAATCAACTGTTCATCGTTTTATATAGTGTGTTTATGTATATGACATTGTGTGTGTGTGTGTGTGTGTGTGTGTGTGTGTGTGTGTGTGTGTGTGTGTGTGTGTGTGCATATGCGCATGCGTGCTTGCTTGCGTGCGTGCGTGCGTGCGTGCGTGCGTGTGTGTGTGTGTGTGTGTGTGTGTGTGTGTGTGTGTGTGTGTGTGTGTGTGTGTGTGTGTACAACCATGAGTTAATCTGACAGTAAATTGGTTTCAGTCAGTCAGTCAGTGTGTGTGTGTGTGTGTGTGTGTGTGTGTGTGTGTGTGTCTCCTGCGTATGTTTGTAGTGTGTGTGTGTGTGTGTGTGTCTCCTGCGTATATTTTAGATGTTGATTTGTTAAAATTTGTAAAGCGCAGGCGCTATTGAAATTGTCCTCATTATTACTTATCATTACTATGTGTGTGTGCATGTATGGTGTGAGAGTGTATGAATGTATATATAAGTATAATTTAAATATATGTATAATGTGTGTGTGTGTGCAAGTGCAAGAGTGTGTGCATGCATGTGTGCGTGCGTGTGTGTGTGTGTGTGTGTGTGTGTGTGTGTGTGTGTGTGTGTGTGTGTGTGTGTGTGTGTGTGTGTGTGTGTGTGTGTGTGCGTGCGCGCGCAAGCACCGTCCTCTTAAAAGAAATAGTTCGGTCGTTTTTTCTCCATCCACAGCGACGATTCAAAATGTCCCCCAGCCCAACCTCTACTGCTGTGTGTGACAGCATCCTGTGGGACAAATCATGAAGATCAACCAGTTTCCTGGGACTCAACAGGAGCAGACAACTGTGTGAGCAAATCGCCGAAGCCTGTCAGTTCCCCAAGCTGAAAGCAGTCAGGGAGGCTAAAGAGCCACAGATTCACGGAGATGACAATTGGAGAGAGGGAGCACCCGGATTTACCGGAAAGGTCAGACACCCGTTTTGTATTATCTTATCTTCCACACCTTCTTATCTTCTTACATCTTGTCTTCGATGCCTTCTGAATTTTTCACTTTTGATCTCCCATGTTCTTATTTTCTTATTGTCTTCTCTTCCTTGTCTTCTTCTTATCGTCTTATCGGTGTGCCTTCTTATCTTCTTACGTCTTATCTTTCATATTTTTTTCATCTTCTGAATGAATTGGGCCTCGTGATCTTCTTATTTGATTGTCTTTTTTTTTTCTCCTTCGCTTCCTTATCTTCTCTTCTTCTTCTTTTCTAAGTCTTTATGTCTTCCTGATGTCTTTTTTTTTTTTATGCGTCTTATTGTCTGATAATGTCAACTTCGTTTCTTCTGTTGCACTCTCTGTGCCAGTGGTCTCCTAGAAACTAATGGTCTCAAAGAGTCATGGGATACTTTAGGAGAAAAGACACTGCACTGAAATAATTCAGCAGTATTTTATGATTTAAAAAAAAAAAAACCCAACAGCTATTAAGCCACCTATCATTAACAATAACTGCATGACCACTGTTTCAGCTTAGCGATTGTCTCCCTCTGGTGGGCGCTTCATGTCTTTTTAAGAACCGTTCACATGGCCTGGCCAATGCTGAAGACTTAAGCATGAAGTCAACACAGACGTTTGGTGGGAATCAAAACTAAGGAGACCTCGTAATTTGAAAAGCGCGCTTGGACTACACGAAGATCACCACTGGTGCACGGTATGACAGTCCACAGAATCTAAGACTCTACAAGGTGATCATTCAACATGGTGCTACACAGTTTGAGAGTTTTCAGACAGTCCACAGAATCTAAGACTCTACAAGGTGATCATTCAGCACGGTGCTACACAATTTGAGAGTATTTCAGACAGTCCACAGAATCTAAGATTCTACTGTCTGATCATTCAGCATGGTGCTACACAATTTCGAAAGTTTTCAGACAGTCCACAGCAAATTCCACTGCGCAGTTCTGGTCCTCCGGTTGAGCTTAAAGCGTACCCATCAACTTTGGGAGGAGCTTGCTGGTGTTGATAAAACAGAATCTAAGAATCTACAAGGTGATTCATCAGCACGGTGCTACACAATTTGAGAGTTTTCAGACAGTCCACAGAATCTAAGACTCTACAAGGTGATCATTCAGCACGGTGCTACACAATTTGAGAGTTTTCAGACAGTCCACAGAATCGGTCAATTTGTCTGATCATTCCCCATGGTGATACACAATTTGAGACGCTCAGACAGTCTCCCAGAATCTAAGACTCTACGAGGTATCATTCAACATGGTGGTCACACAGTTTCAGAGTTTTCCCCTCGGACATGAGCTCTAATCCCCTGTCGGTCAGGTGTCTGGGACAGCACCTCGGTGATATCATTGCCTCAGTGAAGCAAATCCCACTGGGCCCTTGGTGATATCATTCCCTTGGAGGTCATAGCGTACCCTCAATTTTGGGTCGGTGATATCATCCCCTTGGCGGTCAATCTGTCTCCCTCATTCCCCTCGGTGATATCATCCCCTTGGCGGTCAATCTGTCTCCCTCATTCCCCTCGGTGATATCATCCCCTTGAATCCATTCAAGTGTCTCCCTCATTTTTTCTCGGTGATATCATCCCCTTGGCCGTCCCAATCTGTCTCCCTCATTCCCACTCGGTGATATCATCCCCTTGACGGTCAATCTGTCTCCCTCATTCCCCTCGGTGATATCATCCCCTGACGGTCAATCTGTCTCCCTCATCATTCCCCTCGGTGATATCATCCCCTTGACGGTCAATCTGTCTCCCTCATTCCCCTCGGTGATATCATTCCCCTGACGGTCAATCTGTCTCCCTCATTCCCCTCGGTGATATCATCCCCTTGGCGGTCAATCTGTCTCCCTCATCATTCCCCTCGGTGATATCATCCCCTTGGCGGTCAATCTGTCTCCCTCATTCCCCTCGGTGATATCATCCCCTTGACGGTCAATCTGTCTCCCTCATTCCCCTCGGTGATATCATTCCCTTGACGGTCAATCTGTCTCCCTCATTCACCGCCACACACACAGGTTTATCTTATCACAGCCCCATTATTTGGCTGTCGTGGAGCAACCAATCGATGGAGACACTGCACTGCTTCCAGTTTATGTGGGTGGTATTTGTTTTTGTTCTAAACCAGCGTACACATTATAACACACACTGAACCGCCAACTTGCAATAACTGATTCTTTGTGGAGCAAGAGTGAGTGCGCATTCCTACCTCCCCTCCTCTCTCTGGGTATCATCACCTCGTCCATTCAACGACACTGTCTGTGAATTTCCCCGTACCGACAACCTGGACAAAAGCTCATCACACACATGGACATGGAGGCGAAATCGAAACTGACATCATGAAACCAGGGCTAGACAATATACTCCATCGTTGATGAACTGATTTCTTTTCCTGATTAGGCCAAGGTTACACCAGGTTACGTGAAACATTTTGTGGAGAGCTGCAACAAATTAGGACAGTGCTTCATTTGTGGCTGTTTTATTTTCCAAGACATGGCATCCAATGAATTGCACGTGGCTGAAAATCGTTAAGTTAGCTGCGTATTAAACGAGACTGGTAAAGACTCAAAGACGTTTGATTTAATTCTCATGTGAGGCTTACATATGTCAAACATCGGCGCCGTTTGTTGGCTCTCGATTCCAAGTTTACGAAAAATATTTCTGAAATCTAGGACATATTCTACGACGAGAACACTTGCAAAGTAGTTTCAAAATCTTTTCTGACAAATGTTTGCCATATGTAAAACACATGATATTATCTGGCTTTTGCTATGGTTATTCCATAGCGATGACTCTCTCTCTCTCTCTCTCTCTCTCTTCTCTCTCTCTCTCTCTCTCTCTCTCTCTCTCTCTCTCTCTCCAGGCTTGCAAAGCAGTCACACTCCCTGCAAACTGGTTTCAATACGCTGTGACACAGTTACGATGCCTTAAGACCTTAAACTCTCACCAGCTTGAAAGGTGAGTGGCTACAGAAGGGAGCTGAAATGAAAAAAAAAAAAAAAAGCCGGGTTATTACTCTGGTGAACGAAAGGACTGAGGGCATCACAGTACAGGAGCCACGTGCCTCAGCCCTAGAGTCTTCTACAGCATGAAAACTAAAGTGATAAATAACAGTGATGTTAAAAAACAATAAGAAAGTGATTCAGGTTTCGCTGGATAAGATGATTCTTTATCTACAGGTGAGTGATCATTGTGGCGGGAGTTGCCTCGCTTGGGTGACGGAGTAGGTCAGGCTAAAAAAAAAAGGGGGGGAAGATGGGTTGTTTTAAAGTTCGATGACATTCTAAAAAAAATGGCGGATGGATAGTTGTAGTATTTGTAGCAGTACTGCAGCTGCTGCTGCAATATCTACTACCGTTACATTTGTTACTGATGTTGGTGGTGCTGCTATACAACAACAACAAAACAATAACAATGGCAACAACAATAACAACAACGACTACTACTACTGCTACTAATACTACTTTCACTACCAGTATCACCGCCACCACCACCACCACCACCACCACTACTATATTACAGCTGCTACTAATACTTCTTCTTCTTCTACTACTACAACTACTGCCACTACTATACTACTACTGCTACTACAACTATTACTACTGCTGCTGCGGCTAAATAAATAAATAAAGCCTTTGTGGGTCACATCCCTGCGAAAGGATTTTAAATGTGCAAACAAGTACTCGCACTAATACACTGCTGCCATTTTTAAAAGATACGATTTAAAAAGCTTAAGCAGACTTGTGAATCAGCCATATATCTTTAATTTTCGAGAAATAAGATCACGGTATTTTACATCAAAGTCTTTTTTTTTTTTTTCTTTAGAGCAGCCGGGTTGATTAAGGCTGTGTGACATGAACGTTTTTGTCACACACCAAACTGCATAGAAGAAACAATTGGTGCGTATTCATGTGGTGGATCTCCATGTCTATCTATCTGTCTTTCTATCTATCATATGAAGACGAAGAAGAAGAGAGAAGAGGAAGAAGAGAAGAAGAAGAAGAGAAGAAGAAGAAAGAAGAGAAGAAGAGAGAGAGAGAGAGAGAGAGAGAGAGAGAGAGAGAGAGAGAGAGAGAGAGAGAGAGAGAGAGAGAGAGAGAGAGAGAGATGTCTGTAAAAGAAATATGTGTTATAAATAAATCCACAGGAGAGATCGGAGACTGGAAGAACTGGTTCACAGTGGCGCAGAGTGAACAACTTGACGCTCTCTTCAAGAAACGGATGTCAGAGAGTCAGCTCCCCTTCTTCTTTCAGTGACATCCCATCCACCGCTCCAGAGGATGAAGACGTTCTGGGTGGCCAAGAAGAGATAACACGATGTGACTTTTGCTCTGTCAATGGATATATGATAGATAACACCTCTGCTTCTTTATATCTTATTCGGAAGTAGTTGTGAACAGTCGTACCTACTAATAGGCAACGATATGTCATGTATGTGCCTGCGTTTTTATAAGCAGCCAATCAAGTAGACAAACGTGTAGGTGCACGCGCGCGAGCACACCCCCCCCCTCTCCCCCCCCCCCCCCCCACACACACACACGCACTCACGCACGCACGCACATATACACATTTGGTTTTGCAATAAAATGGTGTGTGTGTGTGTGTGTTGTGTGTGTGTAAATGGTGTGTGTGTGCGCGCGCGCGCGCGCGCGTTCTGAGGAGAATGAAACAGACAGCAAATAATACAGTGATCGAAGTTGGATCAAATTTCATTTACACTTTACAAGTCGTATTATTTTCATGTGCACATGCCCTCTGGATTTATCTTCAGAGAATAAACAGAAAGGAAATGATGCAATGATCTCTATAGCGTTATGTCTTCTCTAAAAGTGATGAGTTATATCATTTTTGTACTAAGGGGTTTTATATCAGCCTTCTGCACCTTGCAAACACACTCCCTTAGCACCAACTCCACACGTGAAGAAAATAAGAAAAAAGTAAGTAAAAAAATAAAACCAAAGCGAACAATCAAACCAACACCACTCCTCTCCCCCCCAAGGTAAAAGCAGTCTCCTCATTGTCTCCACACCAACGGTTGGAAATCAGAGGCATGAAACTGGTTTATGGAATGTATAAAGACATTTCGTGCAGATATGTAATCATTCATTTCTAGGGATATTTCCCCTCAGTTACATATTCAGAACAGGAAAGAAATCTCTCTCTTGCATGTTTCCTACACTGTCCCAGATATTCAAGAGCATTAATTGAAATCTGACTGTAACGTAACGTTTTTATTTCTAACTAAATCTCATGCTAGTGACATGTTAATGTCATTTGCAACTGAGACAGAAAACACTTTTAAAGCCTCAGTTAAATTAATCCGTTTTGTGCTTAAATTTGTTTTTAGAGACCATATTGATATCGATGTGTTATGGTGATGGGTGGTGTGTGCTGGTCTACCTGCGCGCGCGCACATGTGTGTGTGTGTGTGTGTGAGTGTGTGTGTGTGTGTGTGTGTGTGTGTGTGTGTGTGTGTGTGTGTGTGTGTGTGTGTGTGTGTGTGCGCGCGCGCGCGCGCCGCGTGCGCTTAGGATATATGGGTGTAGAAAAAATGAAACTGAGATTGAACATCTTTAACAAAAATATAAAAAAACATGAAAGATATATACCGATTGATTTATAGGTTACAGAGTAAAACTAAGACAACTTAATGAATACAGGCCAAAAGACTGCGTATCTGTCAGTCATTTTATTTTTCCATGTACGCATAATTTGTACAGAAAAAAAAGAGACGGATAACACCCCCCCCCCCCCCCCCCCCCCCCCCCCTAAAATTCATAAACTGTTACTCCCATTTACAATATTGGCTGGAAAACAAACCTACATAGTATAGTATAGTGAAGTATTCTTTAGAACACATTAAATAATTACTTTTCATGTGTCTCTTACTTAAATACCACTACCACCACTCCTTCCTGACCCCCGCGCCCCTACTTGCCGCCCCCTCCTGCTGCTCCCCTCCCTTTGTTTCGTGCCATCTCCTCATTCTGCATGCTGACCTCTCATGTTTACAATTCAAGAGAACATTACTTTTTTGCATTAAAAAGGTACTGGATATACCGTACAATATAACAGTAAACATACCCTTTCTTCTCGTTATTTTTCTTATGCACTTGATCAAAAGTGCAAAAAGTAACATTCTGCATCTTTCGTAAACAGATCATGGGTTTATATACATTTGTGCGCATGCAAGCTTACATGTACACAAACAATATGCATGCATATGCAAATGCGTGATATACAGTAATGCTCAGTAAAACGTCGCATCGAGGAGTTCTAAGATATCTTGTTTTAACATTTGTAAGGTGTCATCATGTGATCTTTTAATCATGGAACCACTCACTCAAATGATATAGCACAATTTATTACCATACAGAGATTCCTATCCAATCTCCCTGTTTGCCTTTTGTTAAGCATTTAAAATGAAAAATATGTTCAAATAGAACACTGTATTGTAATCCTACAATTTTCCAGATTTCGTTCCAGTGACACGGATTGCACGCTTGGAAATATGAGTTTCTTGGTACAATAAATAAAAAAAAACTGTTCTCTGTCTGTCTGTCTTTATATATATATATATATATATATATATATATATATATATATATGTGTGTGTGTGTGTGTGTGTGTGTGTGTGTGTGTGTGTGTGTGTGTGTGTGTTTAAAATAGAAGATTACTATTAAACACAGTGTTGTTAATTCTCTCTGGCGTGCTACAAATGAGGGTAGACTTGTGAGGTGCTATCTAAATGAGCACAGTAACAATGGCAAAGTAAAGAGAAGACATTGAAAATCATCATGATTTCCTTTCATTAAGTTTCATTCTAGGTCTTCACGGATTTGATCCGGTTCAGCAAAATTGAAACAAACACAAAGCCATTGGAACTCGCTATCGATGCACCATTGTATACAAGAAACGTTCTCTCTCTCTCTCTCTCTCTCTCTCTCTCTCTCTCTCTCTCTCTCTCTCTCTCTCTCTCTCTCTCTCTCTCTCTCTCTCTCTCTCTCTGTATATGAGTAGTAGCAAATGTGAACATTTGACATTTGGTATTGTAAATGAACATTTATCCAGACTTTTTTTATCATCAATTTATAAGCGTTTTGTCCTCTTTTTATTTACCTTTTTCTTTTTTTGTGTTATACCTGGAAATAATTCAAACAAATCTCCCATACTGTCCCTCTACTCGCCACCAAATTCTGCATTACTTTTCAGTTAACTTTAATACACTTTTTAATTCTGTCAGCTGGGTAACACTAAAAAGACAACAGCACCATCATATTCCTGAAGGTAGACAAGAATTGATTATCACTACGTGGAATTTGTCATTGGGAAAATTTTATAACACTTTTCTACTTCAATATTTCAAATAGTGGAGAAAAAGAATGGTTGAAAACCAGAATTTTGGACATTTTTTCTTGCTCATCAAAAATGTATTTGCATGAATGCCATTCTTCATCTATTTTTTTAATTTTTGTTTTTCTAATATGTTTCACTTCACGCTAACTGTACTGTCTCCTTCTCTCTGTCGCTTCGTCCCTTTCACTATCCCATAAATTACATACTGTTAAACAGGCATCCGTGCATGCTTGGTTGATTACCAAGAAAATTTCTTTGTTGTAAGAAGTCTATCATGCTGACATTCAATCAGCATGCCCCCATCCCACCCCCCAGAAGACATCTCTAACTGTAGAAAGGGGCATAATTACTGCTTCTTGGAGTATGTTTAGGGCTTGTTCATTTCTATAGTCCAATGTTTGGCATTTTCTTCTTGTCAATATTTGATGAAAGAAATGTTGATATCCTGACCATTAAAAAAAAAAGAACTGGCTTTAAGAACTCGTTCACCATTTTGTCGTTACCACATGCTCTGTGTGTGCTTTAAAACCTTATGTCAGCTTTTTACTTGAACATCTCAGAAAATGGAGTTCTGAAATGAGAAATTCAACGCAATATTCATGGCAGTGAGTGATTACATCTGCGTTTTGTCGGTAAAACCAGCATCTTCACCATGCAGTTTAAACTACCTTAAAGAAGCCGGGGGGCCGGGGGGGGGGGGGGGGGGGGGAAGAGGGGGGAGGGGGGGGGGGGGGGGGGGAGCCTTCTTACAAGTAGTCGTATCACTGACATCTACTGTGTCTTTGACAGAACGATTCAACAATCTCAAGACTAGGAAAATGCTGGTTACTTTTTGAAACATATAACGTTTTAGGACTCAAAGCATAAAGTTGTAGGATCAAAGCAGCCCAAGCTAAAGACTGGCAGAAAATAGAAATTCCAGGAGGCAATCAACATGACATAAGAAAACTTCAAGCCTGAAGAAATGAGCGCATACACAAACGAACAGACAGCGGGTGGGCTCAACAAGAAAAGAAATGGTGGTCAAAGGTAAGAGGAAAAGAGAGGACACGGTGACACAGGAGTAAAGGCAGAAGAGGACTCCAAGAGGATCCAAAAGGCGGTCCAGTGGGGCCAACGGGGGCTCAGTTCACTCCAGCTAAGTATCAGTTAGAAGGAAATACGGCACACTGCACCTTTTAGGATCAGCTTCAACCTCAGATCTGTATATGGCCTCCTGTCCTTGAATTCAAAGCTGGTGAAATGGGGGTCAGATGGCCCTGCGTGTCCTCTCTGTTAGGGCGAACACACAGTGGAACAGACCCTGCGTTCATGCAAAGCAGCGCTAGCGTGGGGGAGGTACACGATGAAGTACAAGCTGGTGCTTCAGGAGAATATGAATCGGTTAGCACTTCCAGAGGAAATACTACGCCACCAGAAGCTCCAGTGACAACATTCTATAATGCAGGAGGCCACAGACCAGGGCCGGTCTGGAACGGTGCGACACCAACAGCATTACATCGGGATGTGCTGCATGGCGCGGATGGCTGGGAACACACGGCAGACCTTCCAGAGTGGGGAAATCGAAGAGAGGTCAGTGGAAAGAGTGTCAGTGAGAAGAGTGACGTGAGACCGTGCATCACAGTCAACCAGGGGGTCATCAGACCGACCGATTCTGACCGAATTCACCGTGCCATTGAAAATAGGGTGGAGAAAGCTCACATCTGCGTGGCTGAGAGGGGAGGCGTTCTTCTCTGAAGATCTTCAGCCATCAAACTGTCTCTAGAGTTTTGTTTTCCAACTTCACCAGATTTAATTTAAATCCACTGAATGTCTGGCGTAGTTGGACTTTGTTTAATTCTTCTCAGTGCAGCTTGTGTCTCTTTTGCAAGCGCACCGACATTGTTTTTTTCTAATGAAAAGTTCTTAGATCTTATAGAGTCTTTTATTGCCTGACCAAACCATGTGCAATTCTCAATATGCTTACATTACTCTTCTCTTCTTCTTCTTCTTTTCTTCTTCTTCTCTTTCTTTTTGTTCTTCTGGGTGTGTTAAATATACAGTCTGCGTATGGTTGGGAAAAACGTTTTTCGACAATTAAATAAACAGTATATTTTCCATATTCAGAACAAATATGTGGTTAAAAATACGCAATAACAAATGTAGAAAGAAAATCAGAATGTTGACAAAAAACATTGTGTTAAAAATTCACAAACGCAAACGCGCAAAATATATATATGTCGCAAAAATATCTGGCGGAATCGAATAGAAATGGTCACCGAGTAAAAGTTAACAGTGCTGTTGTAGCAGGGAGTAGATGGTGAGGATAAATATAGTAACTTTGATTATGGTAACGGTAAGTAAAAAGGGATGGGGATGATCAATGAGTGAGAGGTTAACAGTATTATTGGTGCAGGGAAAAAAGAGAAGGTTAAAAAAAAAAAAGTGGGAGATGGGGGAACACACGCGCGCGCGCGCGCGCGCGCACACTCACTCACACACACACACACACACACACACACACACACACACACACACACACACACACACACACACACACACGCACACACACACACGCGCGCGCGCACGCGCGCGCGCGCACACCACACACACACACACACACACACACACACACACACACACACACACACACACACACACACACACACACACATATAATTCAGCCTAAAACGAAAGAGGGGAAGTGTCAGTGTCGTTATCTTTCATATTAGTGTCAAAATCCTGACGCTTACAGACTAAGGAAATGTCGGCCATGAATGATATGAGATGATCAGGGCAGACACACTGTCCTCGTTTCTACACAACTTTATGCCAGCCTGCATGTCAGGTGAGTGTTTGGTACTGAGAGCCACAACGCTGACGAACACGCGTATCTACCCCAGTCTTGGTTGTGAGTAGACTGGCAGTCTGTTTTCCGACTGTATTAAACTTTGTCACTTGGTCGTGAGTAAGCTGGCAGTGTGTTTTCTAACTGTATTGTACTTTGCCACCTGGTTGTGAGTAAACTGGCAGTCTGTTTCCTAACTGTATTAAACTTTGTCACCTGGTTGTAGTAAACTGACAGCCTGTTTCCTAACTGTATTAAACTTTATCACCTGTTGCTGTGATGACTGTTTTGTACAGTGCACACTGATTGTGTGACAGCAAGTTAGGGAGTGTTGTTCTGTGCATTTTTACTGTCCATTATTTGTAATATGTGAAGACTTACGTTTACTTGTCTGCTTTGTAGGAAGGAGTTCTCTTTCATATCACGTGGCATCCCGTTACCACGTGATAGTAGATATCTAGTTAAAGCAACACTTAATACATCACAGTGTTTTGTCTTAAGAAAAAGAATATTAACATAGTGAAGGGGAGAAGGAGGGTTGTATAGTGTGCAGCAGGAATATGATAAATGGAGGAGGGGATTAAAGATAAGCATTTGAAATGTTCAAAGCACGATTGAAGAATATTAAGTAAGGGACTTGGTGAGGGGAGTAGTATATTGAAATTGATCAGAGAAACAATGAATAACGAATCTAGAATGTAAAATACAGCGACTTTGCTGGTGTCAGTAGGTGACACATTTCGGTATAAAAAGGCTTATTAACACACACTTTACATCACTAATAGCGCAATATTTAGTCCGTAACAAATACATACATGTCTGAAAGTTGAAGTTAGTCTGAAGATCCAAACAAAGTCTAATTTAGTCCTTTGACGAGGTTTTGGAACTGTTAATTCACCTAGAAGAGTCGTTTAAGTGCACTATTCATTTCTTTGTATGACAATGGGCCACATTTTCTTATAGCACCTGTAGGAGTCCTCGCTCCCTTTTTCGCTCCGATATCTGTTTGATCATAAGGAAGAAAACCATTATGGAGTGATATCCGAACGATTATCATTTGTGTCAAATTTGAAATATTCTTTCCTCTCTGACTTATACTTTTAAAAAAATCAGATTTGAAAGAACTGATCGAGATCAACACTAAAATATATATACTAATCGCTTTTGGCTCCTAAACAAGATCCTTCAAAGCCATTAGGATGTGAATCAGTTCAGTTGTAAAACTGAATGTGTCTTTTTCTGTATATCTCTTTTTGTTGTAAACCCTGGAATTACAAAAGCATGCACTGAACTCATATCGTCGGACGCATAATTTTTGATAATATCATTAGTGTAGAATTATAAACGATAATCAAATTTTACTCTAAAACCATTTCTGATTGATGCTGTCAATAAATGTAGACAGTTCTGCATTGAATGTCAGACAAGCGTTTCTTTACGTTTACATCCTGTTCAATGTACTTATATGTATTTTCCTTGTTTTCAGAAATTATTTATATCATCTCGCAAACAATAGAGTAATGTGGATAAAATCGATTCTAGGACTTTGTTCACTGGGCTGTTTATATCTCCTGTGCATCACGAAGCATCATACAAATAACTTGGACAATGGGCTGATCGTTGCTGTCAGTGTAGTTCGCTAATACGGATACTTGCGTCCGACCGTTGAGTATCAGTTGTACGCAAAAGTTTAGTTTTTATTTGACAACGTCCGTGGTATTTATTTCCTCCGGCAAGTTGATTGCATGCCAAGATGCAGATCTGATTGATGTAACTTCGTTTTCTTTTATTGACAAGTAAACGAGAAGCGTCTGAAAACTGACTCCCCAATTGTTCAGCTGAGAGTGTCGGGAGTGGACCAGGTCTCACGTGAAGGAATCACAATCATAATCAAGTTTTCATGCCAGTAATTCCGGAAATTAACCAGCTTTTGAGACGATGCGGTCAGTTACTCACGTCTTCATTTTCTGGTTGTTTGTTGTCTGTCAGAAAAGGTGTGTGCTGTGAATGATGAGTGACGTATTCCGGCTCAAAGACCGCCACGGCAACGACCTTGAGTTTGCAAACTTTGGGGGGTTCTGGTGCGGCGCTGCTCCCTATATTGACGACTACAGGGAGCATCAGAACAAGATACGTCATATGGAGCTGATAGACGGTGACGTCATTCTTGCGTCGTTTCCAAGAAGTGGTCAGAAAAACAACAGAAAAATACTTAAATTGTTGGTGATTTAGAACAACAACAGTGATGACAATAATCATTATTTTACTGTGCGTATGATCTACAGGGACACATACTCCTCACCAATGAGTATGATTTTAAGTATAAATATGTGTGTGCGTGCATGCGTGCGTGCGGCGCGCGCGCGCGCACGCTTGTGTGTATGTGTATGTGTATGTGTGTGTGTGTATGTGTGTGAAGAGAGAGGACGCTTCAGACATATTTTTATTGACATTGACATATACACAGTCTTTGTACTGTTAAGGGGGTACAAGATCACACACATACACACGCGCGCGCGCGCACGCACGCACTTACATATTTATACTCATAATCATACTCATTGGTGTGCCAGGGTGTGTGTGTGCGTGCGTGCGTGCGTGCGTACGTGTGTGTGTGTGTGTGTGTCTGCGCATGGTGAGGAAGGACGGGAGGGGCTGTCTGAAGACGGTGTGTATAGAGGGTTGGGGAGGGATTCAGTATCTGTATCCATGTGTGCCATTTTCATATGTAATAGATATAAGTTCTGTATTGCCCCCATCCCCACCTCTGACCCCGTTATCTGCTTAAAAGAGGCTTTTTCTTAGGAGATAATACCTGTCTCCCACTGTACAATAAACTCCAATCCCAATTGTAGTATGTTGCATTGAGTTTTATCTATTTATTGGTGTATTAAAAAAAAGATGAATCTTCAAACTTTGTTTTTCTTCTCTTCCCTACCCCCTTCTTTCTGTTGGTGTCCCAACATGTCGGTTTTGTTCATTTCCAGGTACATTCTGGCACCACCAGATTCTTATCATGCTGATGAACAATACCACAGAATATGTGGGTCATATGGACAAAGATTTTCTAGAGTGGTGTCCCTTCGAGAAACTGACACGGCCTAAAACACCACGACTTTATGCCACCCATCGCCCCAGGTGAGAACGACTTCTTAATACACGTGCAACACTACTTTTTGTAGTGGTGTCGTATAATCCGGTGTGGTTTGATGTAGTTCAGCAAATGTCTTTATTTCATACGAGGCTGAATTAGGGTGTACACCTGAAATGCCATCAAACGTGAAGCCTACACACCCCTGTTTAGAAAAGGAATACAGCAGACTTTATCTTCAAGAAACTGATGCTGATGGCGTCGATGGCGAATATCAGCATTTCCAGAATATTACAGAACATGTTGAAATCAGTGAATCAGTTCAGCATTGATGACTTAAATGACCCAGTATGAAAGGTAATGGTCTCTGCTACTGAGCTATGTGGCATGTTCAGTAACAATGCATTTCCAAGGGCTCAGATGGAGGCCGAAAGTCGGGGAGAGAGGATCCAGCCAGCATAGGGAAAGGAAAAGACATTATGCCTACCAGCCGCCGTGGCGAAGTGGTTAGCGTCGCGGACTCCCGGCTGGGAGGTCGTGGGTTCGAATCTCATCAGAGCCATGTGGGTTTTTTGCTGCCCCGACCGGCTCCTACCCAGAGTTGAGTTAGCTGCAGACTCAGTTGGGAAGACTGGGACCACACAGTCGAGTTTCATCCACTTAATGGACGCGTTTCTGAGAGTGTTGCTCAAATTTCTTGACCAACACTGCAGGTGCCTGTATCTCTCGGGCCTGGTTGACGCCGGGATATATTATGAAAGGAAGCGTAGAGTAGAGCCCTGTCATGTAGTCTCAGATCGAAATGGAAATCCGTAGCATCATCTTAATCATTCTCATTCTCTTCGATCAGCACAAAAAATGTCTCAAGTTCTGTGGCCCTTCATGCCCTGCTCTCATGGTGACCTCAATTTCGATGTCCTCTCCACGTCTGTGGCCTTGGTTTGGTTCCGTCGGGGTCACCGGTACCGGCGAGTCCATGGGGGCTGTCGTTGGAAGGACGTGGTGGCGCCCTCCAGAGGAAGAGCTCACTCACACCAGCTCCGGGACTAGGCAATTATTGTCGTCAGTAGGGGGCTTAGTAGGTTGTGTCCTGCGTATGTTAGATGAAAACAGGCGCCACTGAACACCACCGAAGTGACTCGGCAGCAGTGCAGTGTCTCTCCTCCGGTGGGTTGTCTCTTGACGGCTTGACATTGACTGCTCCCTGTGGATTGCCGGTGCTGGGGCTGCGGCAGGACTAGCCGGGCTGTGGCTGTGAACGGGGTGTCGGAATGAGCGGCGTGGGTATACTGCCTCTGAGGTGTTGCAGAGGTTGGGAGAGCAAAAAAAAAAAAAAAAAAAAAAAAAAAAAAAAGAAAAGAAAAAGAAAAAAAAAAAAAAAAGAAAAAAAATGATGCCTAGTTTAATGCCCACTGCAGAAGAAGCCAAAGAACACTTCATCGCAGTGCAAAGCACATACATAATGTTTTCAATGATTACATGTCTAGAACCAATCAAACCAGAGTGTATTCCATGTATGAAAAGCTATATTAATAAAGAGTTTGAATGACATGTCAAACAAACGCAAAAGAAAATTCGGTCTTGGGTACTGGGAATCAATTAACGGTAACATGGGCTCTGATGTAGATAAGCACGTCACGCCTGAAACAGGCTTGTCATTAGTTCAAGGAACTGTCTGGCTCATCTTGGGAAGGAGTGTTTGATTGTAGTAAAAAAAGGTGGTGTGGGTTTGTTTGTTTGTTTGTTTTACAATTTTCAGAACAGTCAAGTCATCGAGGAAGAAGTTTGAAGATGTCCTAAAACGACTTCAGAGCAATGAATCAAGTGGAATCGACCCGAATTCTAAACGAGGGTTTGAAAACTGATAACACATTTCATCACATCGTTTTTCAATTAATCTTGATATGTAGGGAAACCCCCTTAACTTGAATATATAACCATGACAAAGGTAAAGGGGATGTGTGCGATCCTCATAATCATAGGGGAATCACTGTTGTTAAATGTTTTGAGAAGCTTTTTGCTGGTTGATTAACAATTGAATGTACTTCGTAATTGTGATCGTCACCACTGATGATAAATGGCACAGATTGGTGGTGTGAGTGTGAAGGTACAGCCACAGGTGGACAATGGTTGCCTCTTGAAAGAGTCTTTCACATTAATTTAGAATTGAAAGCTATTTTACTTGCTGTGCAATCATTTCAGGGAAAGCTGGAAAACAAACATGTCTGCATGATGATAGACAACACAACTGCATCAATAGCCTGGGAACAAGCCATTCAGATGCTTGTAATGACATCACATTTACAATTTGATCACGGTGCATTCTAAGAATATGCGGGTCAGAGCGGTGCACGTTCCAGGGAAGCAGAACAGCACAGCTGACAAGGGTTCCAGACGTCAGAACACTGATGCAGAGTGAACACTGGGTTGGCAGGCTCTGCAGTTAGCCTCCCAACAGCTCTAGGCGTCTTCAGAAATTGACTTCTTTGCTTCCAGGTTGAACTTTCACCGAATCATCAAACAGAATGAAGATGAAAATGGTGGTTCTACGAAGATGAAAAGTTGTTCAAAGTCTATGCTGGACACATTTGTAGACAAACGGACGTAATTCACAGTATGAGCTGATTGCTTTTCATTGCCAAACGTATTAAAGAATAACTCGTGATCCCCGACGCAAAAAATCTCCACATTTATACATCTGACCAATCAGCAGACATGGAGTAAATGGAAAATTAATCGAGATTTACCCGGAAGTTGAATCTTAATGGAGATTATTTCGAAGATGCTGTTGGGTAGAGGTATACATATGCCCACCCATAAGCGACTCAAGGCATTTCCATTGAACCTTCCTTCAATGACATCATTACACGTGGCTGAAGTGGTTTTGTCCATCTCATGTATGCCTCTACCGACAACATCTTCAAAATAAACTCCATTAAACTTCAACTTCCAGGTAAGTCTCGTTTAATTTTCCAATTAAAAGATCAGCATTTCCAGGCCTGGAGAAGCATTTTGCATTGTAATGGGGTGTGTCATTAATATTGTATATATCAGGAAAACTACCACCAAGAGAAAGATTTGTTGGTTTTGCCGCTTTCTCTTTGTCAGCCTACGGTTAAATTCAGACTTTCCAATCATAATTTTCCCGTTCAGCAAGACAGACTGTCTTGTAATACCTAGACAAGATAGAGAATGTACTCTTTGCGAAACAGATGAATCGGTTATGATTTTCATCACCGATGTGACTGTTCATTTCTAGTCGGTACAGATTGCAGGTCACTAAGTAAATATCACCCTAATGCTGTTTAACTTTATTTACCTCGCTGGAGTCAAAGCTTATCAAACTGCAAAATTCGTTCTTGTGTTATCACTTACAGTTGCTGGAACATATAGGCATAATGAAATTCATTATGTTGATATGACGACTGCATCGTAGTGTTTAATATGTATGTTTCCTGATATATATTTATTTATACACTTGTTTATTCATCCACTTTGCACAGGTAAGCTTTTGTGGTGCTCTGGCTTCAGCCATTTATTGTTTGTTTGTGTGTCCTAGCTTAAACGTCCTCGGTCAAAGCTTAGATAAAAGTGAACGCTGTGAGGTGGGTCAGGTGGCTCGATATGGGCTGGTTTGATAGCATGGACCTGTTAAGGCACGATGCTGTGTAATGACATGCAATGCAGTCACCGGACTACCGTTTGTTTGTGAGCACGTGTTCATCCACTTCGTTATTGTTGTTTCTAAACAAGCGGTCGATTGTCAAAGAAAAACCTTTTATGGAGAAAAAAAGCTGTTACAACGGAAAAGTGCTGAAATTGGTCGGGAAAACTGAGAGGGCATAGGTTGATGGGAGTAATAACATTTCATCCCGTTTGTGTCTGCAGACCCCAAGGTTTAACCACTTCTACTAGATGTTGACTGTTACAACCATCCTTCAGATTTGCTGAAAGTTTGTGTGTGAGTCATTCTACAGCAAAACATAAACTGCAGGTCATGAATAGCATCCTGCTTTCGTGGTCTTCAGTATTTCAAGCGCAAGCTGTTACGAAATCTCTCGGAGACTCGATATGATAGGCACTGTGGGTAACATGGGTCTCAGCTGTTACACAGTGGCTCCATCTGCTTCATTAAACTCACGGCGTTGACGGAAAGCACCATCATCTTCATCATCATAATGCGTGTGTATGTATGTATGTATGTATGTATGTACGTACGTACGTACGTACGTATGTATGTATGTATGTATGTATGTGTATGTATTATGTATGTAGATATGCATGTTTGCGTGTGTGTATGAGTGTATGTGAATGTATCTGATTTATGTATGCACATATATGTTTTACGGATGGAGGGGCATTTCCGTTTCTGCCGACAGATTCCGCTTTATGCCGCAGCAGGTGATGGAGAAGAAGGTCAAGGTCATCTACTCCTACCGGAATCCAAAAGACAACTGGGTGTCCTGGTACAACTTTGCACACAGCGTCAAGTTCTTTAAAACCTACGAGGGGACCTGGTCTCATTTCTTTGATCTCATGAGATGGGCAGCAGGGTGTGAGTGTTTGTGGGTTGGAGATGAGGAGGAAGTCGCATGTAGTATATTACAGTGTGAACGCTGTTTTCGTGGCAAGTCAGATGAAATGATTGATTACCAAGTTTCTGATCTGAGGCAGTAAATATTCATAACCCTACACAAGCACGCCCGCCTGAAGCAGTCGAAGCAATCCGAATAGTTGCCACAAATGAGTACTGTGTCCTTTTGCTATGCAGCAATGAAAAAAAAAAGATTAAGAGATTAAATTTCCCAAAGTGTACCGGCCGTATGAGCAGTGACCTGTCTGAAGTTCACTGTGTCTAGGGCACAGTATGATGGAAGGCGGAGCCCGTCCCTCTTCTTTCCTGAACTGAATCACGATCCCCGTTTGCTGCTGGATGGACAGACAGGGATTTCAAGCCGTAAAAAAAAAAACCATCGACATCACGTGTGGTTCGAACTCACAACCGTTAGCTCCGCAGACAAACGCTCCCACCATTAATTTCGATACTGGCCTCTCTGAAATGAAAACAATCTAGCAATGAATATAGTCATGTACATCTAGCAATAATCCTCTAAAATAGCAATGAAAAACCCCATGTGTTCAATCATTGACTTGCATTTGGCTGTTGGAGCATCAAAAGACATGTTTTGAAAGTTGTCTGCAGCGGGGGTGGCACTTGAATAGTTCTTACAGACTTTGATGTAAGAAACAAATACACAAAAAGAAAAACAAGATCAAAACAAAATCATCACAAATGACAAGCAAACAAAAACAAATCAAGCCGAAAACAGGACAAAATACCATTCAATGAAGGTATGTAATCACAAAGTTTAGAAAAAAGAATGACAGTCTTAGTTTATAAAGTAATTACATTATTATCATTATTTACCTGATAGATACCGACAGCGACCATTGTGACATAGGTTATCGTCATCAACAGTAGCTCAGAACTTTGAAACTGATATGGTCTTGCAGGTCAAGGGACAGTTTGTGAGTCTGGCGTCCGCTTACAAAACAGTTACAATGAACATAGGGAACTCGGTTACAGATAAATTAACAAAAACTGTAAACTTGTGACATTTTTTTAAAAAAGACAGTATTAATTTTGCATTGAAAATATTGCTGAAAACGTTAATCGAGGCTGCTTTTATATTTTTCAGTATTCAGTGACATCTGCATAGGTGGACATTTTTCATCAGTATCTGCTCGAAAGTCGACTGGAAAAAAAAAAACCCACACAAGTCAGAATTCCGAAATTCATACACAAGGTTGTCATGTGAAGAAAGAGAAAACATCAACTTTGGCGATAAGCCAACAGAACACGCCTAACCCTGCATTAAAATAAAAAGAAACCATCATTTCTACTATACTTGATAAATACATATCTCAACGAAATGTGATGTGTGCTTTTGCAATGCATTGATATTTAATCATATATCAGCACAGAAGAACGATTAAAGCATGAAAGGAAAAAAATGTTGACCCGTGTAGATGAAGCTCATAAAGTCTTAATCTGAGTATGACCAGACTCAGTAACAACTGACATGTTATGATTTCGTATGGAACGACAGATAAAGGTAACGATTGAGAAACGATACGGATGTAATTCTTTACATCTGCTCAGCATGATAGTTACACAAAACAAATAAACGTAGAGTCGAGATCGACACAATTTAGCAGATGAATTCATCAGTTTAGAATTTTCTACTGAAAGGTCGACCTTATGGACACAAAGTAACTAGTAAACAAAATTGGGAGGGCGGATGACTTATGCAGGGTTTGACTTATCCGGGGTATCGATAACTTGATCTTTTCTGGCAGAAAGTCGACTTATCCAAAGTCTCGAAAGTCGGCTTTTTCAAGCAGCTAGACAACGGTTTTCTGTTTTATTCAATCATAAAAGAGTGATAAATTTCACCATAGAATTCTGGTCTGGATTGCATTGACACATGACGCATATTAAACATTAGAGAATCGTTAGCTTTATTAATTGGTTTGAATGCGTTTGTTCTTGCATTTACTTTATGAATATCAGTTACATGCAAGTTGATGTGAGATCTCTCCTGCAGGAGTGGGTCAACTAAATTGTAAGGGAGGGTGCGCGTAAAAAAATGTAGACGTTTAAAATGTAAACCGAGGGCATTTCGAGACTGCTAGAGTTTGGAAAGGAATCCCCCCACCCCCACCCCCCTCCTCCATCCCAGTTGTCCTATGTGCTCCTACTACCTTCCCTCCTTCTATCAGAAAACGTGTTGAAAAAAATTGCGTAAATCGGTATAATTTGGTGATGAGCCAGTTCTGTATTAAACAGTATGGAGCCATGTTAATGAGCCTTTCTATTTTTTTTTCTTCTAAAAGTGAATAGGGGTGGCCAGAAGATGGAGAACTCATGCACCCAGAGCACTCCCTCTTCGTCCACCCCTTCTCCTGCTTTAGTTTTGATAAGTGGCCTAGTGTCTGGGGTGTTGGATGACCTGGCCGGGGTAAATCACTGCAGTGGTGTGTCATCCACTGCATTAATGTGACGATCTTACTCTGTATTAGTGGACATCAGTCTGACTGCTATAATACTGCTGCCTATATTTCTTCTCTCTGTGACTATGGTTTGAGCAATACTACTAAGCCTTCCGGCTACTTCTTTCGTCGTGTTCTTTGCAGTAGCAAAATTGATTAGGTCCATGTTTCGTTGCAAATTCAGGGTTGCTAATTTTCGTTTCTCCGTGATTTTGCACTACTCCCTGCTGGCCTCTGTGCATGTCCAATCGAAGGAAAGAAAGAATTTGCAAACTTGGCACCGCTCGTAAGCGGGCAAAATTACATACAATTTCGGTCTCATCTGCTATAGACCCGGAAAAATGTCTGCAGGCAAATACCACTCCATCCTTCTTGTATACCCTCCACACGCCTACTAACCAGAGTTTACTCTGCGCGTGACTGAAATCACTGAAACATGTCTTTAGTCACACAGGCTTGAAGGGGAAAAAAGTTGCAGGAAAAAAAAGTCCACAGTGTTAATCTTGCTCAGTATAATAAATGAGAGTATTAGTTCTAAGAGAGAAAACGCCCCTTTCCTCAGACAGATATACAACCCACCCACCTTCTCAAGAAGAAAACACTGTTACGCAGGTGTTTTTCATAGCTATTTCCCCTCTTACACCGGCATTGACGCGGCGATTTTCAGCAACAACCGTAGTTTCAGCTCCGGACGTGATGTGTGTAGCATGGCTGCAATGCAATCCACAACAAAGCAAGTGCTCCATAACATCCTTGTCAGGCCCTCACCAGCGCTGTGTTCAATTATTTCTCGGTTCTGATAATAGATTTGGGAAGTATAGCGATCAGCAAGCCGTAGCCGTTTCATCCTGAAGGCTTGTACTATCACGATCTCTTACGGGCTAGTCGGAAGGGGAAGAAAAGGCTCGCCTAGAGCGAGACTTGAACCATTATCAGGGATTCCCTCGATTCTCAGGGAAGTGCGTTGTCCACTGGGACACTTTGCCACAACTTAAGCTTGCTGTGTTGTGTTGCATAACATCACACTGCACTGTCATTTACCGTATTGTGTAGCGTCGCATTATGTTGGCTGCGCTGCTTTGTAGAAAGGAAAGGAAAGCGGAATGAGAAGAAAAAAAAAAAACAACCGAAAGAAAGCTTGTTCACGCCAGAGAGACACTGGGGCTGTCTTTCTTTTGTGTTGTATTTGGGAGAAAAGAACGATGTGGTTAGAAAGATTTATTTTCTGACTTAAAGGCTTTCCCCTACAGACAATACCTATATTGCTGGCACAGTAAAAAGGTATGGTGATAAGGAAAGGGGGAAAGCGCGGGAAATGAGTCATTTCATGTTGAACATGTTGAACAGGCGTTTCCCAAATGAAAGAGAGAGAGACGTTCATGAGTCAGATCGAGAGAGAGAGAGAGAGAGAGAGAGAGAGAGAGAGAGCAATCTAATACTGATGGTATTGCATGTATACTCTGCATGTCTTGCTTCATCTTCTGAGCCTTTGTGGCCTGGGGTGCGGGTTTCTAGGCTTTTAAAAAATCTTATAACAAATGAGGTCACAGATGTATAAGATAGATTGATACACAAACAGACAGACGTACAGATCATTTCTCATCCTGTTCCACTGATGTATTCCACAGACTGGTTTGGGGACTGGTTTGACCATGGGTTGGACTATGAGAACGCAGCCAGAGAACATCCGGACCTTGTCTTCCTCTCCTGCTATGAACTGATGAAGAAGGTGAACACTGTGTGATGACTTTAACGTTGATAGCATCGGACTGAAGTTAGACCAAACGAATTTCACGGAGATTTTCTATTCATAGAACATGTCTGTCTGTCTGTCTCAAAGAGAGAGAGAGAGAGAGAGAGAGAGCGAGAGAGAGAGAGAGAGAGAGAGAGTGTGAGAGAGAGAGAGACAGAGACAGAGGCAGAGTATACATGGAATACCATCAGTAGTAGTAGATTGCTCTCTCTCTCTCTCTCTCTCTCTCTCTCTCTCTCTCTCTCTCTCTCTCTCTCTCTCTCTCTCTCTCTCTCTCTCTCTCTCTCTCTCTCTCTCTCTCAGACAGGACATAAGGAAATGTTACGATTTATTTGTTTTCGTTAACCGTTGATTTGATACACACTGGGAATGATGTGTACTATTTGTTTTTGCAAGGAAAGAAAGAGGGAAATGGTATTTTCCCGTTACCCTCTCTCCCTCGTCAAAAGACCTCTTTGGTAATGACAATAAAATAACAGTGTCAAAGCGTCAGGTCTCTCTCTCTCTCTCTCTCTCTCTCTCTCTCTCTCTCTCTCTCTCTCTCTCTCTCTCTCATCTTTTGTGCATGCACAGTGTGCGTGTGTGTATATATGTATGCATGTATGTATGCATGCGCGTGCGTGTGCATGATTGCATGCATAAGTCGTGTGTGTGTGTGTGTGTGTGTGTGTGTGTGTGTGTGTGTGTGTGTGTGTGTGTGTGTGTGTGTGTGTGCGTGTGCGCGCGCGCGCGTGTGTGTGTGTGTATGTGTGTGTGTGTGTGTGTGTGTGTGTGTGTGTGTGTGTGTGTGTGTGTGTGTGTGTGTGTGTGTGAGAGAGAGAGAGAGAGAGAGAGAGAGAGAGAGAGAGAGAGAGAGAGAGAGAGAGAGAGCGTGAGCGTTTTCTGTGTATACATGTGCTGATTTTTATTGGTGACGTGGTTTTCAGTAAACTTATTGGTAAGGATTATGTAGTTTGTAATTCAGAGCATGTGCACATGAAACGTTTTGAGCCAAAGTCTAAAAATAGACAAATTTGGTACTAATCGACTGCCAAATAAAAAAAGATAAACGAATAAGCAAGGGGTAGGTCAAAATCGCCAATTTCAAATGAAAAACAATTATTTTTTTTCCAGTGTCATTGATCAGTTTAAAACGCCTGTAACATGTCCCCTATTCCTGTGTGTGACAGGATCCTGTGGGACAAATCATGAAGATCAACCAGTTCCTGGGACTCAACAGGAGCAGACAACTGTGTGTGAGCAAATCGCCGAAGCCTGTCAGTTCTCTACGCTGAAAGCAGCCAAAGAGCCTAAAGATCCACAGATTCATGGAGATGAACACTGGACAGAGGGACAACCTCGGATTTACAGAAAGGTCAGACTTTTCTTTTCTTTTTTTTTTTTTTTTTTGGGGGGGGGGGGGGGGGGGGGGGGGGGGGGGGAGGGGAGCAGGGGGGGGATGAAGGGCGGTCACCATCTCATTTTTCTTGAGTCAGATTCTCAGTGGCAGCACTTCCACAGTGCTCATTCTGGCTGACGCCCAGCCTGGTTCTGATACAGTCGCTCTGCCAGCAGTCCACAGGAAACCATCAGCATCCAGATGTCGTGAGGCGCTCCGCCAAAGGAGACCCTGCACTTCTGTCGAGTCATGTTGATAGTGTTCTATAGTGCCTGCTCCGAACCAACAACTGTTAAAACCTCTATCAGCAATGATAATTGCTCAGCCACTACTCCAGCATGACTGTCCATCGCTTTTAAATGGGTACCATCATGTCTATTGAGGATAATCTTCATGACTTCGCCAGCGTTGAAGACTTGGACATGAAGACAACACAGGTGTGAATGGTGGATAGGAAATCGAAACTGAGCACACCACATCATCATGACCTGGCGCTGAGGCCATAAAGTATCAAAGCAAAAATCGCAACGAGGCCAGTGTACGACGTGTCACAGAATTCCACGGGGCGTTTTCAGTCTTCCTGTTTGACTCTTAGTGTGCAGGATGCTAACCAAGTCGCAAACACATTACCAATGGTAGGGCTGAAAGCAGTAAAGATCAGATTTTATTTTTCCAATGGACTATTCTTAAACCTCTTAGGCCTATTCGGGCTGTCCATATAAAGCCAAGCCAAACTGTCCTGTTGCAGTCCTAAATCTGCAGTCCACAAGAAGCAGTCAATACTTAAGTCGTCGTAGGGCAACTTATCAAAGAGACGCTGCTTTGCTACCGAATCATTTCAGTAGTGCATAGTGTTGTCTGTATTGATTCAAAATACACAGGTCACTATCTACTAAGCGCCGTTACGTCCCCATTTCGGATGGAAAACTGAAATTCTATTTTTCAGAAATCCTCATGGAAAAAGATCGGTACAGACAGCAAATCGTTGAGTTGCCTGACAGACTATTTCAGATACGAAATCCAAAATCGCCCATCTCACTGGCTCTCGCTCTAGGCGACCGTGCAGGGGAATGTCCAGCCCCCTTATTGCCTGTCCTGTGTAATACAATGTCCTCCTCATCTGGCTTTTCAACATGTCAGGCTGAGCACCAGAGATCCTTACAGGAAAGCCGATAGTTTGGATTGAGAGGGGAAGCAAAT
This sequence comes from Conus betulinus, assembly GCA_016801955.1. Taxonomy (NCBI): domain Eukaryota; kingdom Metazoa; phylum Mollusca; class Gastropoda; order Neogastropoda; family Conidae; genus Conus; species Conus betulinus. Next base: position 773,321 of record JADBJO010000241.1, on the reverse strand, counting down.
CTAAACAGACTAACTTAATCACAGATGAGTTGTTTTACTGACTCTCTTGGTAGTTCTAGACTCGATCTGTACATAAACATGATCTTGTCTAGCAGAGAACGTCTTCAAATCCAACATATTATCTATCTATCGGTCTGGCTGTGGGCTGGCTGTCCATTTATCTGTCTGACTCTGTCTGTCTCTCTTTCCTGATCTATTGACCAATACAAGCAATCACACTGCGTAAAAATAATTCTGTACATACATGCATATATATATATATATATGTGTGTGTGTGTGTGTGTGTGCGCGTGGGCGGGCGGGCGGGCGTGAGTTCGTGCATGCATGCGTGCGTGCGTGCGCATGTGTGCGCATGTGTGTGTGTGTGTGAAAGAAGAGAGAGAGAGAGAGAGAGAGAGAGATGTCTGTCTGTAAAACAACTATGTTTTCAAATCCACAGGAGAGATCGGAGACTGGAAGAACTGGTTCACACAGTGGCGCAGAGTGAACAACTTGACGCTCTCTTCAAGAAAACGGATGTCAGGGAGTCAGCTCCCCTTCTTCTTTGAGTGACGTCACACCCCAAACTCATAATGTTGAAGAGGCTGTGTAGTGGCAATAAAGAGATGCTGACATGTGCTTTGTGCTGTTAAAACGGAGATCACCGATAACGCTTTTGTTTTGTGACTCTTTTTCAATACATCTTGTTTGAATGTAACGTTACGCTTAAGACTATTACTAACTTTATTTCAATATACATTATGCTTATTCTTTACGTTTTTACCAGCTTCCAGTCACGCAAACATGAGTGTGCACACGCGCGTGCTCTCACACACACACTAAACCCAGCTTATTGTCGGACTCTCTGAAAGCTATGTACATATCTCTCTCTGTATCTGTCTATTTATCGATCTATCTTTCTATCTAAGCACACACACAGATTATATCTATACATACATACATACATATATATATATATATATATATATATAAAACAAAGCTTGCTCTTATGTCTCAGATTGTAGAAATATGGGGGTGATAAGCCTTCATATCTGCAGGGGTAGATGATTTTGCCCTAACTGACAGTATGTGCTTGAGTGGGTGAATGGGGAATGATAAATGCTTCTCAAAATGAACCTTCAGCAAGTTTACAGTCTCCGAAGCGGGAGACCATCTCCAATGGGGAGAAAGCTTACTGACATATAACTCCTGGTCAGATACCGATATTTCGAAACCTGATTGTTTCTCTTCAGTGACCGCGGAAAGTGGTAATTTGACTCCTGTGCCTTTTCGGTTTTAAGAAGAATGCTATACCAGAAAAAGGCTGGTGTGCAATACCGTAGTATGTTTGTTGAGTTTTCAAAAAGCCAACCAAAGGTACCACCTAAGAAGCAAAAGAAAATCATGAACGAGCAAAACAAGCTACATTTTCTTGTGAAAAGTAGAAAATATAAAAAGATAACCTCTAAAGACACAAGTGCTGAGGGCCAGTTCTTGGAATGAATCCGCAAGGGACTAAATTACAATAAAACAATAAATTCCAAGGATAAATACCGAGCACCATTCCAGCAACTTACAGAGCAGCTAGGTGTTGCAATGACTGCAAGAAATATTGAATTATAAACAAAGCTTGTTCTATAATTCAATATTTCTTGCAGTCATTGCAACACCTAGCTGCTCTGTAAGTTGCTGGAATGGTGCTCGGTATTTATCCTTGGAATTTGTTATATATATATATATATATATATATATATATATATATATATATATATATGTGTGTGTGTGTGTGTGTGTGTGTGTGTGTGTGTGTGTGTGTGTGTGTGTGTGTGTGTCGCTTCAAGGCGAGTTGGTTCAATTCTGTCGTATGACCAAGAAGCATTTTTCACAGGTGCAAAGACAGATTTACACAAGCTAACCGGTCTTAACTCTTCAGCCTTTAAAATTGCATCAAATTCAGTAATGACTGAAGTGGATGGAAGTACCTGTATTTCAGGAGAGATCCGTAACAAAGCGGTGTACATGTCCCTAGGTGATTATGTTTCCCCATTGATTCTGAACTGTAACCTGTCCCTTGATGGTATTGCCGCTGTTCCATGTTGTTCACACCCTTCTTGGTTGTCAGAGCAGGCTGATACCATCTACACTTGCAGAGATCTTAATAATAAAAAAGACAATCCTCTATTACTGTCATCCTATGCCAAAGACTTGATAGACAGAAAATACGACTCCAATCTACACATTTTCATGGATGGTTATGTTTCAGATTCTTCCTGTGTTGGTGCTTCTTTTGTAAAACCAGCGATTAACATTAGAAAAAAAAAATGCCATATTACCAAAGGATGCTCTATATTCATAGCAGAGAATTTGCCATTTTGAAAGCACTAGATTTCATACTTGACATGCCTGCCATACATAGAAAAATACCTTATATTATCGAATTCAAAATCAGCGCTTACGGCTCTACATTGTCAATCAATATTTAGTCGTTCAGACATGGTATGTAAGAATTCATTTCTGATCCATTAATTGATAACAGGGGGT
>JADBJO010000241.1:753301-763301 GCA_016801955.1 Conus betulinus | reverse complement strand
AGTGCCGTCAGTTAGCCACATCTTTGTGTTCTGGTTGTTTCTCTGTCAAACCAGGTGTTTGCTGTGAATGATGAGTGGAACATTCCGGCTCAAAGACCGCCACGGCAATGATCTTGAGTTTGCAAATTATGGGGACTTCTGGTGCGGCGCTGCTCCCTATATTGACGACTACAGGGATCATATGAATAAGACACATAATCTGGAGCTGATTGACGGTGACGTCATTCTTACGTCGTTTCCAAGAAGTGGTCAGAAGAATAATAACAATGAAAAATAATTGGTGATGTATCGTGTATACGACGTTGCTAGAGCAAAAACAATGATAACAAGAATTTTTGTGTGTATGAAGTACAGGAACGCAACACTCATCACCAATGAGTATGAATATGTGTGTGTGTGTGTGTGTGTGTGTGTGTGTGTGTGTGTGTGTGTGTGTGTGTGTGTGTGTGTGCGTGCGTGTGTGCGTACATGCGTGCGTGTGTGCGTGCGTGCATACGTGCATGCGTGCGCGCGCGCATCTCTCTCTCTCTCTCTCTCTCTCTCTCTCTCTCTCTCCTCTCTCTCTCTCTCTCTGTTTGGCAGGGGGGAGGGAGAGTGGAGGGGCTGTCTGAAGGAGGTGTATAGAGGGTTGGGGGAGGGATTAAGTATTTGTGTCTATTTTTGCCTTTTTATATCTAATAGAAACAAGTTTTGCATTTCCCCCTACCGCTAGAAAAAGGGTTTTCCCGACAGATAATACCTGTCTTCCATTGTACAATAAACTCCAATCCTAATTGTAAGTTCTTGTGCTGAGTTTGGTCTGTTGGTTCAATTAACAAAATTGAAATCTTTTGAAATTTGTTTATTTTCTTGTATTTCCCACCCCCTTCTTTCTTTTGGACTTCGAATACTTCGGTTCTGTTAATTTCCAGGTACGTTCTGGCACCACCAGATCCTTCTCATGCTGATGAACGACACCACGGACTATGTGGGTCACATGGGTAACGATCATTTAGAGTGGTGTCCCTTTGAGAAACTGACACGGCCAAAAACACCACGACTATATATGCTACCCATCGTCCTAGGTGAGAAACACTTCTTATTACACGTGCAACGCTGCTTTTTGTTGCGTGGTGTTGTATAATCCTGTGTGGTTTGATGTAGTTCAGCAAATGATTTTCTTTCACACGAGGCTGAATTAGGGTCTACACCTGAAATGCCTTCAAACGTGATACCTGCAAACCCTGTTTGAAAAATTGATAAGGCAGATTCTATCTTCAAGAAATTGATGCTAATAGCGTCGATGGCGAATATCAGCATTTCCAGAATATTACAGAGCATGCTGAAGTGGTGAATCGGTTCAGCATTAATGACTTAATTGACCCAATATGAAAGGTAATGGTCTCTGCTACTGAGCATTGTGACATGTTCAGTAACAATACATTTCCAAGGGCTCAGATGGAGGTAAAAACTCGGGATAGATCCAGCCAGCATCTGCAAAGGATTAGAAATGATGCCTAGTAGTTTAATCCCAACCTTAGACGCCAAAGAACACTTCATCGCAATGCAAAGTATGCACAATGTTTTTTGTGTGGTGACATTTCTAGAACCATTCAAGCCAGAGCGTATTCCGACGATCAAAAGCCGTTAATTAAAAGAGTTGAAATGACATGTCAAGCAAATGCAAAAGAAATTTCGGTCACTGAGATTGTCAGACCCATGTGGGCATTGGACATCAATTAACGATAATATACGCTCTGAAGTAGATGAACACATTACGCCTGCAACAGTTCAGTCACTTCAAGAAATCGTCTGGCTCATTATGGGAAGAAATATTTGATTCCTATCCAGTAAAAGGGTATTAAAAATACTTTTTGGACAATCAATTCATTGAGGAAGAAGTTTTATGATATCTAAAACGACTTTGAATATTGATTTATGTGGAATCGGTTGAATTTTAAATGATGAGTGTTTGAAAACTGGTTCCAGTAAGATAACAAATTGCATCACATCATTTTTCAATTGATCTTGAAATGTTCGAAAACTCCCTTGTCTTATCTATTGGATGCATGACGCTGATAAAGGTAAAGGCAATGAGTATGCGAGCCTGATAATTATACAGGAATAATTGTTGTTAACTGTTTCGATGACTTTTTACAGGGTTAATACGAGATCAAACGTACTTTTTTCCCAGAAGATAACAATTTACTGGATAGTGAACAAGTAGGTTTTTGCAAGAATCACTCAACCTGGCAGTATATGCTTTTCTATGAACTGTCATGTCACATTATATTCGCACACAAAAAAGACGCGGTTTTATAGCATATTTATGGTCTGCCAAAAAGCATTTGATACTATTCAGGAGAGATCTTTTTTGGGTGAAGAACCGTTATAATCTACAGTGACTGGAAATGTCTTTCTTTTAAAAGAAAAATTATTAAGCATATATGTGCAAATGTAAAAAAAAGAACAAGCACTTATGTGCAAATGTACGTCTTGTGCTAAAACGAGCTTTGAACAGTCAAACCTTTTGGTTTCTAATATTGGTCTCAGACAGGGGTAAAATCTTTTAACCCTTTTTTTTTTTTAGTTGTATTCGAATAATTCAAAAGCTTCTTGGCAACATACCCTGATGGTAGAAACCTACCCTTTTCTGTAGCACGTAATTACAATGTAGTTGACCTTGAGGATTCTTTCAGTCTCATTGGCTACCATTTGCAAACAGTACAGACATTTCGTTAGAATTGTCAGAAGATAAGCAGAGTTGTTTGAGCATCCTGAAAGAGATGCTGTATAAACTGGTGTTTGTAACGTCAGTAATACATAGATTACAATTTTCTCCTGCAGCAGAGTTAAGAAAATTTCAGTTTTCTATCATAATGACCAGCTGATCGATAACGTTTGGAATTGTAAGTATTCATGCGTCCTTTTTTTCATTACAATTAATCGTTTACTAAAACTTGCCAACTGTGCTATGTTTTTCCTTTTCAAGAAAAATCAGAAAGGATCAGTTGCTACTTTGTGTCGAATTTGAACTTTTCGACGAGAGTGTTCACCTAGTGCTGTTGTACGGACGCGAAATTTGGAGCTTTGAACAAAGTTTACCCAGCAACAAGTTACTCTTTAAGTTTTTGAAAATAATTCTTGGTGTTAAAACTTCAGTTTCATCTTACATGGTTCTTGGTGAACTGGGTTGTTTTTTGCCTTGGACATTGAAACCAAAACTAGGAGGTTATGTTTTTGGTTTACTCTTTTGCTAAGACCGATCAGCATTTCTGAAAATTATATCAGTCTTACTGTTCAAATCGTGCAACCATGTTTGATTCTAGTCAGTTTCGACTTCCCAGGTTGTAGCATATTTATTCACTATTAGATGATCTTGGATTGTTATTGTTGTTGTTGTTGTTGTCGTTGTTGTTGTTGTTGTCGTTGTTGTTGTTAATATTGTTGTTGTTGATGATGATGATGTTGCTTGGAGAAATGGTATATATCATTCAATCAATTGAAACTCATAACTAAGATTAAAAGGCCAGTACATTCAGGCCTGGAGAAGCATTGTACATTATTGTGGGATATGTCATAATTATCGAACGTATAAAAAAGTGACCCAGAGAAATGTTTGTTGGGGTTTGCCGCTTTCCCTACGTCAGCCCAGGTAAATTCACAGGTCATAATGACAAATTTCCCGTTCAGCAAGACAAACTGTTTGCAACACCCAGACCAAATAGAAAATGTATTTCCTGAAAATAACATGAAATCGGTGGTGAATTTCATTACATATGTAACTTTTCATTTCCTGTCATTGAAGATTGCAGGTAACTAAGTACATATTTTCAACATCATCAAAATGCTGTTAAATTTAATTTTAATGAGCACCCAGTGGAAGTCAAAACATAAAATTACGTAAAATTCGTTCGTCTGCTATAGTAGTTATAGTTGCCGGATCCGACAGGCATAAATAAATTGTTCTATTGATATGACGACTAAATCTAAGCCTAACGTGATTTGTTGTATGTTTCCTGTTATGTGCTTATCTATACGCTTATTTATTCTTTTACTCTGCATATGCAAGTGTTTGTACTGCACTGGCCTTCGCCATTTATTGTTTGGTTGTGTGCATCAGCTTGAACTCCCTCCTTAGGGGCTAAGGCTTAATTAAATATAACTGTGTAACCGTGAATATTGTGAAGTTATATTAGCGACTCAATATGGGATGATGGCGTACGATGACATGTAATGCAGTTACTAAGTTACCATCATTTGTGAGCATTTTCGGAACAGTCCACTTTGTCATTGTTGCTTTAACCAAGCAATCGTTTGTTCTAAAAAAAAAAACCCACCTTCTATGGGGGAGAGCTGTACAACAGGAAAGGTGGTGGGATCAGCATGGACAACTGAGAGTGGATATCTGTAGACCTATGGTTTAACCACTTCTACTAGACATTGACTGCTACAACCATCCTTCAGATTTGCTGAAAGTCTGTGAGTCATCTCACAGTGAGATATACACTGCAGATCAAGAATAGCATCCAGCTCTACTGTACTTCAAATGCAAGCTGTTATGAAATACTGTGGAGACTGAGCATGATAGACCCTGAGGGTAACACAGGTTCCAGCTGTTATCCAGGGGCTTCAAGCGCCTCTTTGAGCTCATGGAACTGACCGAGAGCATGATGATGATGATGATGAGGAGGAGGAGGAGGAGGAGGATATTGATCATCATGATCATTACCATCCTCATCTTTATTTTCATAATGCATGTGTATGTATATAAGTATGTACATGTGTATAGATGTATTTATACATATATTGTGTGTTTGTATGTATGTACGTCTATAAGAAGACGTGTTTTTAAGGGTGGAGGGACATATCCTGTTTCTGCCTGACAGATTCCGGTTTCTGCCCGCAGCAGGTGAGGAAGAAGAAGGTCAAAGTCATCTACACTTACCGGAATCCCAAAGACAACTGGGTGTCCTTGTACAAACTTTGCACACAACGCCAAGTTCTTTCAAACTTACGAGGGACCTGGTCGCATTTCTTTGATCTCATGATGGATTGCGGATGTGAGTGTTGTGGGGTTGGAGATGAAGAGGAAAATCAACAGATATAGTATACTGCAGCACATAGCATATCGGCCGTAGGGACAGTCAACTGAAGTTCCCATAGCCTATGGGCCATAGGGACAGTTAACTGCTTGAAGCTCCCATAGCCCATCGGTTGTAGGAACAATCAACTGCTTGAAGTTCCCATAGCCTATCGGCTGTAGGGACAATTAACTGCTTGAAGTTCCCATAGCCTATCGGCCGTAGGGACAATTAACTGCTTGAAGATCCCATAGCCCTATCGGCCGTAGGGACAATTAACTGCTTGAAGTTCCCATAGCCTATGGGCCGTAGGAACAGCAAACTGTTTGAAGTTCCCATAGCCTATCGGCCATAAGGACAGTTAACTCCTTGAAGTTCCCATAGCCTATGGGCCATAGGGACAGTAATCTGTTTGAAGTTCCCATAGCCTATGGGCCGTAGGGACAGTAATCCGTTTGAAGTTCCCATAGCCTATGGGCCGTAGGGACAGTAATCCGTTTGAAGTTCCCATAGCCTATGGGCCGTAGGGACAGTTAACTCCTTGAAGTTCCCATAGCCTATGGGCCGTAGGGACAGTAATCTGTTTGAAGTTCCCATAGCCTATGGGCCGTAGGGACAGTAATCAGTTTGAAGTTCCCATAGGCTATGGGCCGTAGGGACAGTAATCCGTTTGAAGTTCCCATAGCCTATGGGCCGTAGGGACAGTAATCCGTTTGAAGTTCCCATAGCCTATGGGCCGTAGGGACAGTAATCCGTTTGAAGTTCCCATAGCCTATGGGCCGTAGGGACAGTAATCTGTTTGAAGAACCCATCGCCTATGGGCCGCACGGACAGTAATCCGTTTGAAGTTTCCTTGTGCCCAGGGCACGGTACGATGGAAGGCGGCACCCCATACCCCTCCTTCCCTGAACTGAATCAGATACCCGTTTACTGCTTGGGTGGACCCAGACGGTTTTCAAGCTGAAAAAAAAAAAAATCGTCACCACGTGTGGTTCGAACTCCGGACCGTCGACTCTGTAGACAAACGCTCCCACCATTCGACTACGGGCCTATCCGAAATAAAAGCAGTCTAGCAATATTATAGTCATCTACATGTATCAATATTCTCACCATTTGACTACGGGCCTATCTGAACAGAAAGCAGTCTAGCAATGAATAGAGTCATCTACATGTATCAATAATCCCACCATTTGACTACGGGCTTATCTGAACTGAAAGCAGTCTAGAAATGAGTATAGTCATCTACATGTATCAGTAATTCTCTAAGACAGCCATGAAATTAATGCGTTCAGTCACTGACTTGGATTTGTTTGTTGAACACCACGAGACATGTTTTGAAAGTTGTCTGCAGTGAGAATGGTACTCAAACAGAATTTACAGATTTGATGTGAGAAAACAAACCAAACCAAACCACCACAAAGGACAAATAAAAAGAAACAAACGAGGTCGAAAAACAGCACAAAACACCATTCAAATAAAACGATATAATCAGGAAAATTTAGAAAAAAAAAAGAATGAGTCTTTGTTTATTAACATAACAACATTTCATACAATTTATTCACCTGACAGAAACAGACAGTGACTACAGCGACATAGAGTATGGTCATCAAAAGTTGGTCAGGACTTTACAACGTTGGTGCTGTCTCTGAATCTGATTGACCGGCATTGTAGCCATTGCTCAATTCAAGTTACTTCAAGTCATGGTGCTGCAGTACAATGACCAGTTTGTGAGTGTGGCGTTCGCTTACATAACAGTTGTAATGAACAGAGGGAAACTGGTGACAGATAAATGAGTAGAAATTGTTAACTGATGACATTTGTTCAGAAAGTATTAATTTCGCACCGAAAATATAGATGAAAACATTCATTGAAGCTGCTTTAAAATTATTCGATATTCAGTTACATCTGTATGCATGGTGTAGCTGAAGAGTTTTCATCAATATTTGTTTTTGTGAGTTTTCGGCTCGAGAGTCGATTTTTAAACAGATAACCAGAGCCCAAATTCCCAAATTCATACACAAGGTTGTCATGTCAAGAAAGAGAAAACATCAGCCTTGGCGATAAACTTAGCCACAGTACACGTCTCACCCCGCATTAGAAAAAAAAACCTAATCGTCTCTGCTGTAGGTGACAAATACATCAGCTCTGAAAAACAATCACAGCATGATAGGAAAAAATGCTGACCCGTGTCGATGAAGCTCATAGAAATTCAGCAACAACTGAAACTTTATCATTTCATATCGAACGACAGCTATATTTACGATTGTGACACAATATGGATTTGATTTTTACATCTCCTCGGCGTAATAGTTACACAAAACAAATAAAGATGCAGTCGAGGTCGACGCAAGGTAACAGATAAATTCATCAATTTACAACTGTCTACTGAAACGTCGACTTTGTGGAGACAGCCAATCAACCAACCAAACAAAACAAGGAGGGAGGATGACTTATGCAAGGTTTGACTTATGCAGAAATCGACATGTTAAAAGTTTGGAAAGTCAACCTTTCAAGCAGTTAGACTACCGTTTTTTTTTTTTTTTTTTTTTTTTTCACATAGCGTGATAAATAGAACAAATTTCGGAATTGCATTGTACCGGTACATTACGCATATTAAACAATACTTAATCATTAGCTTTATTGGTTGGTTTCAATGCATTTTTTAGATTTCATTTACTTTGTGAAATGAGTAGCATACAAATTAATGTAAGCTCTTATGTAGAAGTGGGTCAGCTAAACTGTAAGGGAGGATGTGCTAGACGTTTGAAATGTAAACTGAGGGCGCTTCGAGATTGAATGGAATCCCCTGTCCTCCCTTTATCGCCCATTCTACCTTCCCTCCTCCTCTGAAAATGTGGTGAAAAGATGGCGTAAATCTGTATAATCTGGCGATGATCCAGTGCTGTACTAAACAGTGTAGCCCTGTTGATAAGCCTTTCTAGTTTTTTTAAGGGTGAATAGGGGAGGCGAGAAGATGGAGATCTCGTGCATCCAGTGCACACCCTTCGTCCACCCCTTTGCTGCTTTTGTTTTCAATAACTGGCCTAGTGTCTGGGGTGTTGGATGATCTGGCCGGGGTAAATCACTGCAGTGGTGTGTCATCCACAGCATTGAATGTGACGATTTTACTCTGTATTAGTGGACATCAGTCTGACAACCGTACCACTGCTGCTTGTACTTCTAGTTTTTGTGACTATGGCTTGAGCAGTACTAAGCTCTTCAGGAATTTTTTTGGCTTTCTAAGCAATAGTGCAGTTGATCAGGTCCATTTTCGTTTTAAATTCAAGGTTATTGATTTTCGTTTCTCCATGACTTTGAAATACTCTCTACTAGCCTCTTTACAAGTCCAAACAATGGAAAGAAATTCCAAACGTGGCACCCCTCGTGAGCTGGCAAAACCACAGACTCTAACAGTCTCACCTGCAATACACAAGGAAAAAGAGAGGTTGCCGGCAAATACCACTCCATCCCTCATAAATACCCTCCCCGGACGTGTTGACCAGAGTGGACTCTGCCCCGTGACTGGAGCGGCTGAAACATAGCTTTGGCCACACAGGCGTTGAAGAGAGAAAAAAAAGCTGCAGACTAAAACCAAACAAACAAACAAGCAGCAAACAAACTAACAAAAATCCATGGTGTTCGTCTTGCTTAGCACAATAAGTGAAAGTGTTATTTTCTTAAAGAGAAAACGCCCCTTGTCTCAGACAGAACTATACCCCCACCCCCCGCCCCGCATCCCCTCTCTCTCAGAAAAAAGAAAACACTGCCACGCAGGCGTCTCTCTCTCTCGTCTCTCTCTCTCTCTCTCTCTCTCTCTCTCTCTCTCTCTCTCTCTCTCTCTCTCTCTCTCTCTCTCTCTCTCTCTCCAGTATTTCCCCCCTCTAATACCGGCATTGACGCGGCGATTTTCAGCAACAACCGTGGTTTCAGCTCGGGACGTGATGTGCAGCATGGCTGCAATACATTCCGCAACAAAGAAAAGTGCTCTCTAATATTCTTCTTAGGTGGTGTTCAATTATTTCTCAGATATGATCATAGATTTGGGAAGTACAGTGATCAGCAAACCGTCACCGTCTCTGCCAAAAGGCCTGTACTCACACGATCTCCTCAGGTCTGATCGGAAGGGGTAGAAAAACCTTGTCTAGAGCGAGACTTGAACCATGATCAGGGATTCCCTCGATTCCCAGAGGAGTGAGTCCACTGGGCCACCTTTCCACAACTGAAGCTTGCTGTGCTGTGTTGTGTTATGCGATGCATTGTCATTTGTCGTGTTGTGCAGCACTGCGTTATGTTGGCTGCGCTGCTGTGTAAAACGAAAAGGAAAGTGAAAAAAAAAGAAAAGAAAAAGAAAAGAGAAATCTTCTCTACGCCAAAGAGATATTGGGGCTGTCTATCAGATTTCCATTTCATGTTGTATTAGGAACAAAAAAAAAATGTGATGTGGTTAGAAAGATTCTTTTCTGACCTGGCACAGAAAACCGTATGGTGATAAGGAAAGGGGGGAAAGCGGGAAATGAGTCATTTCATGTTGAACAGAAGTTTCCCAAATGAAAGAAACAAACGGTTCATAAGTCAGATCCCGTCAGAGAGAGAGAGAGAGAGAGAGAGAGAGAGAGAGAGAGAGAGAGAGAGAGAGAGAGAGAGAGACACTTTTGACACTTTGACACCTTGATATTTTATTGTCATTACCAAAGAGGTCTTTTGACAAGGGGAGAGAGGTAACACAACAAAAACATTTCCCTCTTCCTTTCCTGCAAATAAATAGTACACTTTTATTCCTAGTGTGTATCAAATCCAAAGTTAACAAAAATAAATACAGAGAGAGAGAGAGAGAGAGAGAGAGAGAGAGAGAGAGAGAGAGCAATCTAATGCTGATGGTATTGCATGTATATTCTACATGTCTTGCTTCATCTTCTGAACCCTTGTGGCCTGGGGCG
>JADBJO010000241.1:743301-748301 GCA_016801955.1 Conus betulinus | reverse complement strand
TTACAGATCTCTCTCTCTCTCTCTCTCTCTCTCTCTCTCTCTCTCTCTCTCTCTCTCTCTCTCTCTCTCTCTCTCTCTCTCTCTCTCTCTCTCTCTACATAGGTCTAATGTTATGTCTAGGTAGTTTACTACCTTCTTGTTGGCTTCTACTGTGATTTTTAAGTTATGGCTTTGGAAGATTTTACAAAGTTCTTTTTTCTTATTTTCAATGGTTTTTTGTTTATTGTCTCGTACAGAGACGACGGCCTTGCCGTGCTAAACAATAAACCAAAAACCATTGAAAATAAGAAAAAAGAACTTTGTAAAAATCTTCCAAAGCCATAGCTTAAAAATCACAGTAGAAGCCAACAAGAAGGTAGTAAACTACCTAGACATAACATTAGACCTTAATGACCATGTATACAAACCATATAAAAAACCTAACGATATACCCATCTACGTAGACATCAAAAGTACCATCCACCTTTTATCCTAAAAACCATACCCAATGGCATAAACAAAAGACTATCTAACCTGTCATGCAACGAGAAAGTATTCAACAGTGCAGCAGTTGAATACCAAGAGGCACTGAAAAAAAGTGGCTACAACTACAAACTACAATACAACCCAGATAATAACATGAACAGTAATAAGAAAAACAGGAAAAGAAGATCATATGGTATAATCCCCCATATGATGGAAGAATAAAGACTAATGTAGGAAAAGAATTCTTTAAAATCTTATAACATCATTTCCAAAAGAACATGTACTATCTAAAATAATCAATAAAAAAACCACCATCAAGCTATCATATTCATGTATGCCCAACCTCAAAAACATAATTGACTCATCTAACAAAACTAAAGGCAACACAGCCAAAAAGGGTAACAAAAGGACATCTTGTAACTGCACTAAAAAAGATCAATGCCCCCTGAATAATAAATGCCTTTACAATAATATTGTATACCAAGCCACAGTAACAACTGATAGTGACAAAGAAACATACATAGGGATTACTGCAAACCATTTCAAAACTAAGTGCAAACATAAACAGTCCTTCAAAAATGAAAAATATAAAAACCAAACAGAACTAAGTAAACACATTTGGAAACTTAAAGATAAAAAAAAATAGACTACAATATATCATGGAAAAATTATAAAAAGAGCAGCACCATACAATAATATCTCTAAAAAATGCAACTTATGTTCTACAGAAAAGTGGCTGATATTATGCAAACCTCATCTAGCAACAACTCTGAATTCAAAAGTTGAGATCATAAACAATTGCAGGCACAAATGGAAATTCTTGTCAACACACCATTCCTTAACACACCCTCCCTGAACGCACCCCCCAAAAAATCAAAATTGTAAAAAGATACAGGCCACGTGAAACACATGCAGAACTCACGCTTACACACACACACACATATATAACACCGGTAGCGTGCCCAAAATGAACACCCTGAAGAGAGCAGAGAGCTTGAAACAAGTTTGTTGGTGTTTTTTTAATCTCCTTTTTTAATCATATTTTTAACTTATGTCGCTCCCTTCCCGGTTGAGCGTTTTTAGAGTTCTTGCTGGCTCTCTACTTTTATTTGTGATATATATTGAGAGCAGGCTGATATCATCTAAAAAAAAAATAACAAAAAAAAGACAATCCTCTGTTAGTGTCATCCTATGCAAATACTGGATAGACAGCAAATACGATTCCTATCCACACATTTTCATGGATGGTTATGTTTCAGATTCTTCCGATGTCGGTGCTTCTTTTGTAAAACCAGCGATTAACATTAGAAATAAAATGCCATATTACAAAAGGATGCTCTATATTTACAGCAGAGTTATTTGCCATTTTGAAAGCACTAGATTTCATACTTGACATGCCTGCCATACATAGAAAAATACTTATATTATCGAATTCAAAATCAGCGCTTACGGCTCTACATTGTCAATCAATATTTAGTCGTTCAGACATGGTATGTAAGAATTCATTTCTAGTTCATTAATTGATAACACGGGGTACCAATGTAACTTAGTTATGGGTTCCAAGGCACCCCAGTTTACGTGGAAATGACTTTGTTGATTTTTATGCAAAGGGAGCTGCAAGAAATAAATCCGATGTTTTAATTGCGATGTCCCTCTTTCATCATCTGAAACCGTGTGCGTGCGTGCGTGCGTGCGTGCAAGTGTGTGTGTGCGTGCGTGTATGTGCCTACAAACATTCATGCAGAAAATAAGTGTACAAGAACATGCACGTATTTATTGTACCGCTTTTATATCTAATTTATTGTACGGATTTTATATCTAATTTTTTCTGATTAGCTAAATAATTATTATTTACATCATCCAGAGTTACAGAACAAATCAAACACGCATTACAAGTACTGGCTGCAGTTTTATATTGACTGCGTACAGTATTGTAAAGTATAAAAGGGAGACTATTCATGCAAGTCTTGTTTAAACAACATCATTCTGTGAACCAAACCCTTGTCAATTATGAACACTGAAACTGAGACGGAAAGTGAACAAGGCAAACCATATCTAATACGTTTGTAGCCTGTATAAGCACAGTGGGAACACCAAAGATCAGAGATGTGTGTGTGTGTGTGTGTGTGTGTGTGTGTGTGTGTGTGTGTGTCCAAGACAACGGCGAGGCATCTGAACCGTTCCCAGGCTCAAACGGAGTGAAGCAGGGTTGTGTTTCTTGCTCCCCACCCTGTTCAGCCTCTCAAGTTCTCAGCGATGTTGACTGACACATTCAGTGATGCGCAGATAGGCATCGTCATCAAGTACCGCACAGATGGATCAGTCTGCAATCTCAGGAGACTTCAAGCGAAAATCAAGGTCTCGACAGACACTGTCAATGACTTCCTCTTCGCGGACGACTGTGCCCTCAACGCTGTCTCAGAAGCCACAATGCAACACAGTGTTGACTAGTTGTCTGCTGCTTTCAACAACTTCGGCTGACAATCAGTACAAAAAAGACTGAAGTGGGTGCACCAGCCAGCCCCGGGAAAGCCAAACGTTGAACCAGTCATCACCATCATTGGACAGCAACCTACCTAGGCAGCACTCTGTCCAGAAACGCTGTCATCGACAATGAGGTGAATGTTCGGCTCGCCAAAGCTAGTGCCGCTTTGGTGGACTCCGCAAGAACGTATGGAACAGGAGAGGCATCACCCTAGAGACTAAAATCAAGGTGTATCGGGCCATAGTTCTCACCACACTGCTCTATGGCTGTGAAACATGAACGGTTTACCAGCGTCACGCCAGGAAACTGAACCATTTCCACACCACCTGCCTCCGGAGACTCATGGGCATTAAGTGGCAAGATAAGATTCTGGACGCTTAAGTCCTCACTTGTGCTGGCCTGCCTAGCATCTTCACCATCCTGATGCAGTCACGGCTTCGCTGGGCAGTTCATGTAGTTCGCATGCCAGATCATTGGCTGCCAAAGAAACTATTGTTTGGCGAACTGCAACAGGGGAAACGCTGTCATTGAGGCAGAGGAAGCGTTTCAAAAACAGCCTCAAATCCTCCTTGAAGGTCTTTAACATCAGCCACACACACATAGGAGCAGACTGCCAAAGACAGACGGGTGGCGATCAGCTGTCCGCAAAGGTGCAGAGACCTGTGAAAGCAACAGACTTGCTGCAGCTGAGCAGCGTTGGATAATCAGGAAGACCAGTGTCAACAGATCTGCAGCTGCTGCCACCATCCCCTGTCCGTACTGTGATAGGTTATTCCGGGCGCAGATCGGCTTGACCAGCCATCTACGCACTCAACCCCGATCCCAAGATGACTAGATGGTCTTTGTCGTCTCGACGGACACACACTAACACGTGTGAGTTCTATGGAAAGGAGTGTTTAAACTGGCACAGAACTTTTTTCTTTTCTTTTTTTTTTTAAGGAAAAAAAAAAAAAGAAAAGCATAGCATGTACACAGGCAGAAAAGATAAACAATATTGCATGTATGCGCCTGTAAAAATGTTAATTTTTTTAAAGTGCCCAGTTCACATTTGCATCATTGACTAGGGAACACACATGCATATGAGTGGTATACACGTTTTGAAGCTTGTTTTTGTTTTTGTTTTTGTTTTGTTTTGTTTTGTTTTGTTTTTGTGGGGCTCCAACCGGAGCGCGTGCAATTCCCACACTGATCACTTATTTTGAATTTCTATTTCACCACTTTTTCTTCTCCCCTCATCCTTTCCCTCTCCCCCCTCCCTTCCTGCCTCTATCTCTCTTTCCATCTCCCCCTCCCCCTCCCCCTCCCCCTCTCGCTCCCACCCCTCCCCTCACCCCCCCTCTCTCCTCATCTCCCCTACCTCTCTCTCTCTCTGGCTCCAACTCCTCCCTCCCCCTCACCCCACTCCCTCTCTCTCTCTCACCCTCTCCCTTCCTCCCTCCTTTCCCCTCTCTCTCCAACGCTTTGAAGATTAAACGATTTAATTTTGGGTATCTGAAATTGAGACATCTTTTTGACACCCCCAACACAGCCACCTTTCCCCCTTCCTCCCCTCCTCCTCGCTGTTGTCTGTCCACATCCTCATTCTGTGTCCTGAACTGCCACGTTCATATTCAAGGAGATTAACATCTGCATGAAAAAAGCTAGAGGGCTGTCAGATTAATCGTATGAAAAGGTCAGGGTTTCTTTTTTTAAAATTTATTTTCGGTACGTATTTTGAGCCATTGTCGTAAGAAAAATCAACAACCATCTGCCATGAAGACAAACACATGGCTTTCAAATACATACGTGCACATACATACATACATACATACATACATACATACATACATACATACATACATACTTATTCGAACACCCAAACCCAGACACGCGCCTATGTATGAAATAAAATATGGGCACAGCAAAAACACGTGATATAGAAGAAAATGGCATGTTCTTCCCCTGCAGTTTATTGGTACCAAGATATATTTCATGTCTAGTACAACTGACACATGTAATAGTTTAGGACATGACACATATCTTTCCTGAACAGAAGTGTCGTAGCCTACCT
>JADBJO010000241.1:703301-740801 GCA_016801955.1 Conus betulinus | reverse complement strand
GGAAATCTTTCTGTTTCGATTTGAGATCATCTGAAGTGCCTGGACCAAGACTGTCAGCTCAGCAGTGTAGATGGAGCTGTCGGTGGGACTGTGTACGGTACATCTCTAAGGGGGGTCTACTGCGCAAAACACAGCAGAGGCAACTCCCTCCTCAGATTTGGAACCATCAGTAAAAAGTCTTTTAAAAGATGGAAACTTGGAACACAGTTCAGCAAAAAGGGACTCGTATGCCAAGGAACTAGTGGAATCTTTCCGGTATGAGGCTAAATCAAACCAGATCTCTGGTGTGAAGAAAGTCCATGGAGGGTCGTCAGGAAACTTGGAGAAATCACTAACTGCTCCAAGGTCTATACCTGCTTTGTTCAGATGGGGAAGAATACAAATCCCCAAAGGTGGAATGGAACTGGGATGGTCATCGAATTTCTTTTGGAATTTGAGGTCGAAAACACAGTCGTATGCAGGCTTTTGAGGTTCAGACGAGAGACTCAGACAGTAATTTAAGGCAAGTTTTAGTCGGCGATTTGAGAGGGACGGTTCTCCTGCTTCCGCATACAAGCTATAAACAGGAGTGGTGCGGAACGCACCCAGACACAATCGAAGCCCTTGATGTGGATAGGGTCTAGACTTTTCAGGTAGGAAGGTCTGGCAGAGCCATACACGACACACCCATAGTCCAGTTTGGAGCGGATCAGAGCCCTGTAAAGATGGAGGAGACTTTTCTTGTCAGCGCTCCAATCTGTGTGCGCCACAACTCGCAGAATGTTCAGTGCTTTCTGACATGCAGTTTTTAAGTGTTGGATATGACTTCTAAAGTTCAGTTTTTGATAAAAAAAAAAAATAAATAACACCCAGGAATTTGGCTTCTTTTACAGCTGGAATGGTGGACTTGTCCAGACGAATTTCAGGATCGGCAAAGAATTGACGAAAATTGTGGAAATGGATTAACTGAGTTTTGGTACTTGAGAAGGTAAACCCGTTTTCCTCGGCCCACTGTTGGATCTTGTTGACACAAAGTTGGAATCGACGCTGTACGCTGGCGTAAGAAGCTCCAACTACGTACAGCGCGAAGTCGTCAACGAACAGAGAGGAATCAGAACCCTGGCTTACCGATTTCACGATGTCGTTGATTTTGATGCTGAAAAGGGCAGGAGAAAGGATGCTCCCTTGTGGTACACCAACTCCTGCCCATGGATGTCAGAGAGTGTGGTGCCAACACGCACCTGGAACTGTCGATCAGCCAGAAATTTTTGGATAAACAGAGGCAGATGACCACGAAAACCAAGTCTATGCAGATCCATAAGGATTTCTGATTTCCTCGTGGTGTCATATGCTTTTTCTAAGTCAAAAAAGATAGAAACCATATGCTGTTTATTGATGAAGGCGTTGCGGATGGTGGTTTCCAGACGGACTAAATGGTCAACTGTCGAGTGGTACTTCCGGAACCCGCACTGTTCACTGGCCAAAAGGCCATCGGTTTCCAGCTTCCACATCAGACGGGAGCTGACCGTCTTTTCCATTAGCTTACAGAGGCAGCTGGTCAGAGCTATTGGGCAATAATTTGAAGGGTTGGTGAGATCCCTTCCAGGTTAGGGATTGGAATGATCAGGGCTTTCCGCCAGGAGGGCGGAAAGCACCGTGTGGTCCAGATATGGTTGCAGACTTTAAGAAGGGTCTGGAGACAGCTTTCTGGAAGATGTTTCAAAACCTGATAATGAATGTCATCCAGATAAGGGGCAGAATCATTACAGGTTTGCAAAGCTGATTTTAGTTCAACGACTGAAAAAGGTAGATTGTAGGCTTCAGAGTTGTCTGATATGAAATTATATGAGGATTTCTCTCTGATTTGTTTGTTTCTTAAAAAGGCTGCAGATTTATTTGAAGATGACAGTTCTGTTGAATGGTGGAGGCCAGCAGATTGGCAACAGCTTGTTTGTCAGTTATCAGAACATCGGCAAGTTTCAGGTAATAAATGGAGGGGTTGGTGTTCTTCCCTTTGATTTTTCTGATTATGTTCTAAACTTTTTTTCTTTGAAGTTTTACTTGTCAGCCCGGAGCAGAAGTTTCTCCAAGACTGACGTTTACTGATTTTGAAAGCGTGTCTCGATTTTGCACGGAGTTTCTGATGGGCTCGAGCGTTGGGACCTGAAGTCTTTGGTATACCCGACGCTGAGTCCGTTTGCGTACTTTGTCAGAATTAAACCAAAGTGTTTTGGACAGTTGGAGTTCGTCGGAAGACATTAGAATACAGGTTTTAGCACAGTTTATCACACTATTGGTGCAGGGTCTGCAGGGTCTGGACCCTGAAGAATATCAATTTCCTGGAATTCTTTTGAAACACTGGCAGCAAAAAGATTCCAAATAGCCTTCTGATAATTAAGATGTTTGAAACAGAGGCGTTTTTTCAGTTAAATGGGTTTCAATAGAACAGGAAAATGGTCACTTCCATGCAGATCATCATGGACAGACCACTCATAGTCCAGGACCAGCGAGGGGTCACATATCGATAAATCTAAACATGAAAGTGAACCTGAGGAAGAGTGGAGGTAAGTTGGAGCTCCATCGTTCAGACAACACAAATCAAAGTCTGAAAGGACATCTTCAAGAAGCAGACGTCCGGATGACGAATTCACACTACCCCAAAGAGGATTGTGTCTATTAAAATCACGCAACAGCAAAAAAAAAGGTCCAGGAAGTTCTCCAATCAGACTGACATGGTCCTGACGACAAACCGGAACAGAAGGTGGCAGATATAGTGTGCAAATTGTAACAGTTTTATGGGGAGTGACTCCCACAGCTACAGCCTGAAGGGGGGTAGTCAGAGCGACAGGACTAAACAGCAAAGTTTTGTGTATAAGAAGGGCAACACCGCCCATTAGTCCCAATGTGGATGGTTGTGTGCTGGTTTGGAAAGAATATTAAAGCCAGAAAGAGTGAAGGTCTTCTGGCTTTGAATTTTAGTTTCCTGAAGAGCTACGACGTAAGGTTTTATTATCTGACAAAAGAAGCAGCTGCTCAAAGTTTGAGTTTAAACCACGGACAACGAATTTTTTTACTGCCCATGGTGCAGAGGACGAATAGGAGACAATTCAGGTCATCTCCGAGTCATCGTCTGCATTCAATGGAACGTATTTGTTGTTCAGTTGCACTGGATTGGTTTGGTCTCCAGACCTGCTGGCAGACTTGCCTGCAGGTGAAGACGGCTTGAGTTTTGGAGACGGTGGAGGTTTCTTCTTCATCTCCACCATTTCCACACTAGGTGATACTCCTTTGCCCGCACGGGCACCGCTCACGAGAGAGTTCGAGGCGGGAGGGCTGGCTTTTTATTCTGCCCAGCAGCAGATGGAGTAGACTGCTGGGCAGTCTGAAGGGTGGTGGATTTATTGCCTCTACCAGGGGCACCACTTTGGGTGGGAAGTGGAGGACTTGCTTCCACCAGAGTTTAACATTCTACCTTGCAATGTTTTGGTGAAAATGAATTCATCAGTCTGGCAGCAGACTGATCAGGTTGAAACTTTCTTCACAGCCGAAGCATGTGAAGACACTGTTGACGTCTGACTACCAACAACCTGTTTACGTGCTTCAAAGAAGGAGATTTTCTTTTCGGTTTTTACTTTTTGGATGGTGGACTCCTGGATCCGAACAGGGCAGTTGCGTGAAGAGGAGGGGTGGTCGCCTCCGCAGTTTGCACAATGAGCCGGGTCTTTACATGGCCCATCATGGGTTGCCTTGCAACAAACACCACACACCTCCTCCCCAGAACAGCGGTCTCTGATGTGTCCAAACTTCTGGCATTTGAAACACCTCATCGGGGATGGGACATACAGTTGGACACAGACATTCAAGTATCCTACTTTAATGACCTGAGGTAACAAAGAGTTGCAGAATGTCAGAAAGAGGGTGTTGGTGGGCACTCTTTCTGCACCTTTATGGACTGTCACCCTATGCACCTCCGTCACACCTTGGGATGCAAGTTCTGCCTTGATCTCTGCTTCTGAGACACCTTTCAAATCCAGGCACCGAATAACTCCTTTGGACGAATTCAACTGCTTATGGGGAGTCACCCGAATTTCTCTGTCCGCGAGCTTTGTTGCCCTCAGCAGCTGTTCTGATTGCTTCTTTAATCTGCACTGGACGAGGAATGAGCCGTTTCGTAGCCTTTTCATCGACTGAGGGTCACCTGCTAGACCTTGGAAGCCCTTCTGGATCGCGAAAGGACTCAGAGCTTAAATGGGCTTTTCCTGCTCTGTCCCTTCAATCACGAGCCAGGAAGCCCAGAAACCTGTCCTCTCTCTCATCTCCATATCCGAGTCGCTGTCTGATTCAGAATCCTTCGAAATAGGGGCTGCTGCCTTTCTCTTCTTTTTGAGGGGAATGTCGATGCAATGTTGATAGAATTGTTTCCCTTCCCCCATACATGCTCTCACACACACTGGCGCACACAAAAAAAACGCACGCACACACACACACACACACACATACATATACATACCGCATGCGTACAGACACACAGAAACACAGACATGTGCGCATGCACACACACACATGCATACACACACACACACACACATACACACACACACACACACGCACGCACGCACACACACACTTTGGTCTATTGTAATTTGAATTTAAAAAATACAGTAAAGGATGAACGAACACACACACACACACACACACACACACACACACACACACGCACACATGCGCACACACACACACACACACACACGTGTTTTGTTTCTAGTCAAGACATGTTCATGAAACACGCATGTATCCAACGATTTGATGCATATCAACTGACGGGATTACAACCTACATGTAAATGGAGTGATGTGCTGTGGAAAGCCTGATGGAAAGGCACACAGACAAGTGTTTCAGTACACACACACACACACACACACACACACACACACAGAGTTAACCTAGCTTGCATTTAAGGTCGTGACTAACATGATGAGAAAGCATGAGAAAGCATTAAACGAAACGGCTGAAGTGAGAGCGTCGCTATCTCTGACGAGACGAGACAATCAGGCCAGACGCGCTGACCCCGTTTCTACACAACTTTATACCAGCCTGCTGCATGTTAGGTGAGTGTTACTGAATGCCTCAACGCTGACGAACACGCTTATCGACCCCTGTCTTGGTTGTGAGTAAACTGGCAGTCTGTTTCCTAAATGTATCAAACTTTGTCACCTGGTTGTGAGTAAACTGGCAGTCAATTTCCTAATTGTATTAGACTTTGTCACCTGGTTGTGAGTAAACTGGCAGTCTGTTTCCCAACTGTATTAAACTTCATCACCTGCCGTATTCATGAACAGACTTAACGGGAGGTTAAACCCGACTTCCGCTGGTTAATCTCTAACCGGAGGTTAACTCCCACAACCGCGACATTCATGGCCATCGGTTACGGCTAACCGGTGGTCTTGACCGGTGGGTTATTTTAACGGGGGGGGGGGGGGGGGGGGGGGCCCTGTCGCCTAACTTGAGGTCAATATGGCGGCGTTCGTGTACATGCGAAATTTCCGACGGCGTGTTTTGCGACGGGAACGAGTGTTTCGCGATAGAAATAATCCACTTGACTCATTCGACGACGTGGAACTGTTCACTAAGTTCAGATATCGTCGTGAGCACATTTTGAGTCTCACACAGACGCAATAAACGAGGAAACTGAACACCGGAATCAAAAGGGAGCACTGTTTCCAGGTACAGCAAGTGCGCTTAGCCCTTCTTTCTATGCTACTGGCACATTTCAAGACGCAATTAGAGAACTGCTTCAAGTCGGCCAGCCAACTGCATCCCGTACAATTCATTCAGTGACAAAAGCATTGTTGTCTCTTGTACCATGGATACAGTGGCCAAGTCAGTCAGGCAGCGGCAGACAGGCAAATAGAACTCTTTGACAGTGCCAACTTCCCCAAAGTGTTCGCTTGTGTTGATGGCATGCACATTCCAATGGTAGTAGTAGTAGTAGTTGTTGTAGTAATAGGGATTGCCTCAAAAGCGTAGGCCTTGCGCGGCCTATGTAAGTCCCCACTTTATCAAATACTTAGGTGTTGAACGCGCAGTTGCCATTTTGTTACACTACGCCTAATATGGCATTTAATCATCAAAATGGTTGAAAAATTCCGTATACTTTGGAATCACATCCAAAAGATTCTTGAACTTGTTAGTGCCTTCTGCAAAGTTTATGTTAGTAGGGAGTTCATTCCATAAAGGGGCTACTCTGTGTGAAAAGGAAAATGTTCTTTTATTAGTATGACAGTGCTGAATAAATATCTTTCCTTCTGCATTTCTTGTGATGTTGTGAAAGAGAGAGAGTGAGTCAACACAAACATTATCAAATCTATTAAATATTTTATGAGTCTGTATAAGGTTACCTCTTGTCCTTCTGCCTTTTAGTGAATGTAGATTCAAATATTGTAATCTTTCTGCTTAAGATTTATCTTTGCATCCTTTTAATAGCTTTGTAGCACATCTTTGAACTCTTTCTATTTGTGACGACTATCTTTTCAAGTATGGGCACCAAATCGCATTAGCCTATTCCAAATGAGGTCTCACAAAAGATTTACAGAGTTTTAGGAATACCTCCTTATCTAAGTAAGAGAAACTTATCCTTATGACTCCCAACATTTGATTGGCTTTATTAACTACTTTGCCAATATGTAGATCAAAAGACAACATGCTGTCGAAAGTTACTCCCACATCTTTTTTCTTCTTTTAGGGTCTTTATCTGCTGTAAACTGCCATTTTGTCTCATCATATAATAAGCATGTTCTTGGTTGTTGTTGTTGTTGTTGTTGTTTTTTTTTTCCAATATGCAGCACACCACATTTAGAGATATTGAAATACAGATCCATACATCTGACCAATTTTGGAGTTTATAAAGATCATTTTGTAAATCTGAGAATTGGTATAGTTTTGTATCACCAAATATTTTACAGGTGCTTTTTAATGATAATGGCAAGTCGTTTATAAACACTGTGAATAATATTGGGCCCAAGATGCTACCCTGAGGTATACCACTTAGAACCTTGGCTTTATTTGATCTTTCACCACCTGCTCTTACAAGCTGTACCCGATTTGTCAAAAATCCTTGTACCCATTTTAATTTTTGCCAGATATACCATAAGCAGATAGTTTGACAAGTGGCCTTTCATGTGGCACAGTATCAAAAGCCTTCTTAAAATCTAAGAATATAACATAGCATTATGACCATCATCCAATAATTTTGTCATTACCTTCTACAACTTCAGCCAATTGAGTAATACAAGAATGTTTTTTTACAGACCCATGCTGACATTTTGCATATAACTCATTTATCCGTAAAATGAGCTACAAATTGATCTGTGATTATGCTTTCTAACACTTTACATATTACACAAGTCAGGCTGACCGGTCTATAGTTACCTGGATCTGTTTTTGACCCCATTTTAAACAAGACTGTTACTTCAGCTGTCTTCCAATCTTGGTGTAAGGTACCTGATTCTAATGTTTTATTGAATAATAAACTTAGTGGGACAGATAGTTCATTTCCTAGTTCTTTTAAAACTTTTGAGGGGATTTGGTCAGGTCCTTGTGCTTTATTTGAGTTTAAGTTGACCAATCTATCTCTCACTGCTTTTGGGGTAACGGTTACCTCTGACAAGGACATCCCACTTGGAATATGCACATTCATCCAATATGGTATATTTGTTAAATCTTCATGTGTAAAAACACTAGCAAGAAATCATTTAATGTGTCCGCTTTTTCTTCTTCGTTTACTGCCAAGGAACCATCTGGTTTATTTAGGGCACCTATATTTGTATTGACTTTTAATCTGTTTTGAAACATACTTCCAATAATTTAGGATTATCCTTACTATTTTTTGCAACCATTTTTTCGTATTCCTTTTTAGTTACTTTTAACAACTTGGAGCATTTATTCTTTTCCCATTTGTACTTCATGTCATTTGTTTCTGATTTAGTACCTTTTTTTTTTTTTTTTTTAATGATTTGTTTTTCTTTTTTTATACTTCTCATAGCTTTTTTATTCATCCAGACTGGAGTGAATTCCCTCTTTGCATTTTTCTTTTATTTTGGGAATACACTTATACATTGCTTCATGCATAGTACTCTTGATATACCTCCAGGTTTCTTTATGTCCGTGTCTGATATCCCTTTCCAGTCATGTTCAGCCACAACATTTCTAAATTTTTGATAGCCCCCCCCCCCCCCCCCCCCCCCCCCCCGTTAAATTTATACGTAAATTCTACCTGATCTGTATCATTAAGCTTTTCCAACTTCAATTGAAATGATAAAATATCATGGTCACTTTTACCCACTGGATCAAGATGAACAACTTCTGAAATAAAACTAGTATCATTTACCAATATCCAGTCATCAGCGGTTGGGTTCTGCCCTGGTCTTCTTCTTGTTGGTTTGGTCACTTTTTGGATTAAAAATGCATCATGCTCCTGTCTTAAGTTATAATCTCGTTTCCCCGTAACCTCTGACTACCTCCCATCACAATAAACATTCAGATAATTAAAATCCCCCCATTATGCATATTTTGTCATATTTTAACATTTCATCAGATTTTAATATTTCAAATAGTTTATTATTATTTTTCTTCTGTACTACTATTGGGGTTTCTATACACACAGCCAGTCAACACTTTACCATTACACTCACTATCAAATGTACACCAACACTTCTTGATACATGTATTCACCAAAATCATTACACTCTCTACCATTTAAATAACTACTCATATATAAAGCTAGCCCTCGTTGGTGGTTTCTGTTAATGAACATGTCATAATCAGGAATGCAAAACTCTTTCTCACAGAAATTTTGTAAATTCAATAGCATGTCCTCCCCAGGACATCGAGAACGACTATGTGAATTGCAAGAGTGTCGACTCCATCAACGTGCAGGTGAAGCTATGTTTCATGTATTTGTGTATGTGAAGATGTCTGTGTGCCTATGTGCTTGAGTCAGAGAGAGAGAGAGAGAGAGAGAGGGAGTGTGTGTGTGCATATGTGTGTGTGTGTGTGTGTGTGTGTGTGTGTGTGTGTGTGCGTGCGTGCATGCATGCGTGTGTGTGTGTGCGCGCGTGTGAGCTCGTGTTGCTGCTGGTGGTAAAGCAGAGACACTGCAGTTGATCAACATACTACTAAGGTACTGTATCTGTTTGCCAGTTTGTTCATTTAACTTCTAGTTCTAAAGTGTTTGATTCCTGCCATGTCAGTTAATGCACATCAGTAGTATTGTCAGTATTTATTATGTATGTGTCCATGTTGGATTCTGCAATATTTTTTATGAACAAGGTGGTCAATAATGTAATGTAGAGTGCAAACAAGAAGTTATCTGTAAAATAGATAAGTTCACATTGTCATGTATTCAAAGTAAAAGCCTGAACATTGAGAATGTTTCAGTGAAAACACATGAAATACACACAAACATACTCTCCGTTGAATGTTTATTAGACAAATGGTGTTCAACTTTTCACACACACACACACACACACACACACACACACACACACACATATATATATATATATATATATATATATATATATCACAGTAAATATACAATTTTGGCACCAACATTGCAAAATGAATTAAGAAAAAATGCTGAAGGGAAAAAAAGGACCCTTGCACACATGCACTACTCACTGCAATAACTGGCATATATCCTGCCCGTGCAGGAAAGGTCATGAGCAAAACAACATTGTTTTACACCAGCTGTTAAATTTTAAGCCATTATTAAAACATCTAGCAAAACTACATGGCATTCACAAGCTTCATTTCATGTTGTTGACTTTCAAAGTGGCTACCCTCTTGGGACCCACCATTTAACATTGTCTTGCATTATAACAGTGTTTTTGACCATACAAAAATGGAACAAAAAACCAAGAACAAATGTTCACACACACACACACACACACACACACACACACACACACACACACACACATGCAAATGAATACATGTGCACACAAGTAAGTGGGCTCCCCCCCTCAGCACAATCACACATACACATAGAGGAAGGTTTACCTTTTCAGTCAATATTAAAAACAGAAAGAGAGAGAGGTAATCTAGAAACTGCTTCAGTTTTATCGTGGGCAAGGAGATGAAGGGAGGGAATGAAAACTAATCAGCTTCTGTGGAGGTGGTTGGCTTTTCAGTTCTCTGATTTTTTGTTAACCATAATCTTGCACCCTTGGCTAGAGCAGTAAATGCCTTGTTTGCTTCAATGTCACTACGATTTTTTCAATTTCACAACATTTTTTTTTTAAAACACTACCATTTCTTTTTCAATTTCACTGCGATTTTTTTCAGTTTCACTATGCAGGAAATCATTCCACAATTGGAAATAACAGTTTTCATAGCACCTTCTCTTTGCAGGTCTCCTCGGACTGAAGTCTCTAGCTTAGTATTTCAGGGCATTGGCTTCCATCCGTTGTGGCTGTGCTGTGCTGGGATAATTGGCTGCACATCAGAGGGCAACAAGCTGCACATCAAGGGCAACAAGCTTTACATCAGGGGCAACATGCCGCACATCAGGGGCAACATGCCGTCGTACATCAAGGCTACATCTGCACCAGAGGTTTCATCTGTCGTGTTTTTGGCATGAACTTGAAACCTGACGCACCTGAACATTTTGTGGAGCTTCTGCAACAGAAATCATCATGGCAGTTTTATAAATATGAAAATGATCCTTTGTGACTTCAATGGTACCATGCTGCATTTTTTATGCTCACAAATATAGTAGTGTGACTTCTGTTTCTCTTTCAGCAGCTGAGACTAACTGTTAGTAACACATATGACTAGGAAAAGGAATTTTTTTTTTTGGTATGACTAGGAAGGAAAGCTGCACACAAGAAAATCATGGGTTGTATCTTGGGTGTAAAAGATTTGTTCTTTCATATCACATGAGTGACAACACTTTTTTAGATGCATCCAAGTTTTGGAAAGTTGCTGCATAGTTTTGTTACAACTCTCAGCTCTTAGCATAACATGGCGATAGCCCTGATATGGCACTAGAGGTCAGCTTGGCTGACAGCCATATGAAATGAAAATGAAATGTAAATGCTTACTGATCTTAATTACAAATGACATAAACCTTTAAAAAAAAAACAAAACAAACAAAAAAATGCAGTGACACACACAATGTGTTTTTTCATATAATTTTGATTATATATCAGCTTCTTCTTCCTTGCTCATTCTTACTTTCTTCTTATTTTCAAATTTTTACATTTCTATCCAGTGAAATAGTCATACAGTTTTACAGTTGTCAGGCTTTCTGTCTCATCTCACCAGATTTTCCTCAACAGACTACAATCTGACATTCATCAGTGTCTCTAGAACACACTGAGGAAAAAAAAACAACCTCCATGTATGATGATATTAGAATTTTGAACTCACATTTTTAAAGGGACCAAATTTCACTGTGTGGTGTGGGTCAAGGATAAAATATTTCATTAAAATACCATATCATTTTATTTAAATAAAATACATTACTGACGCTGATTTCAAAATATGTTTATATGACAACACCATCCTGAAAAACAAAACGAACAAAGCCATGCATAAAGAAAAGAAGACTTGCATAAGTACACAGTGCTTACTTTTTGCTGATAGATAGCAAATGCTGTTTTAATCACATGGATCATACTTGACACAATTTGGAGAAAGACCTCCATGCTGCAAAATCATATTTTCAGTGTCAAGGTGAAAGTTCTCATTTGACCTTGGACATGTGCATCCGTTTTAGATGCTAGGCTGAGACTGCCTTTTTTTTTTTCTTGTCAGTCAGTTGGCCAGTGTGGTTTGAGAAAGGTTAAAAACTGAAACATTGCCATTATCTTTTGGGTGTTCTGTGGCTTCAATTTTTCACCTTTTGTTTTGTTTGTTTTTGGTCTTGGTGTGTGTGTGTGTGTGTGTGTGTGTGTGTGTGTGTGTGTGTGTGTGTGTGTGTGTAAAATTCTTTTTGTTCAGACAAATTTTTCTTTTCATTTTCAGAATATATATTTAATTTTGCTGATCATATGATTTACCTTCTAGGATGAGAATGTCTTGAGTCCACATGCATAGTTGCATTCAGATCACATTCTTATTATGTTGGCTGGCTGTTCATTTGAGCTGCAAGAGAATGATACCAATGTGAGAAAACCCTCACTGTCATTGGGAACTAGTGAGTAGTTCATGGCAATTTCTAATCCTGTGATCACATAACACCCCAGGAAATATTTTGCCTATGTGGCCAGTCTCCTGTAAATATATGAACATTTTCTTTGCCAAAAAAAAAATTTTTTATACAGTTTGAAAATGTCACACAGAGGGAAGGCATCCATTCATATTAATGAATACATCACAGGATTTACTGTATTACATGTCAAAACTAATTGTTGTCATCTAATTGTTGTACTAGAATCTACATGTATGTATATTTTGTGCTGCAAGCTTTTCTGAAAGAAGAAATATAATTAGCATTTCAATCTTTTTCTCAACAGGAAAGCTAAAGTTACAAATGTTTGTACCTTTCTAGTGCCCCAAAACGATTCACATAAGCTCAAGATTTATAATCAGAGCTGAAAACAGACTACCTAACATGTATAACAACTAAGCAGACAATACACATTATGCGTGGATCCAGCAATTGAAATGTTCAGTTTATCAAAACATGACAACTTAATGCACTGTTGAGTATTTTGTAAAATTTGCTCAATACTTTGATGTACCTAACATCAGCGATCACTTACTAAAAAGAAATTTTCTGTGGATCCTAATTAAATGTGAACATTACATGTCATAGTGTCATCTTCAGGTTAAACGAGTTTCATGTAGAAGGAAGCTGCATTTGGAGTTTGGTTTTCATTTGAGAGATACATATATATAATTACATGCAGTGTATGCAAAACACCTAAAGAAATTAAATATACATCTCATAACCCAAAGGCTAATCTATAATACTATCAGCATACAATACATTCGCACACACTACACACAGAGCACACACACACACACACACACATACACACACACACACACACACACACACACACACGCATGCATGTGAGACAAAGAAAGAAACTTGGGGTAGAGAATATCAGGATCTAGAATTTAAATTACCAGCTCACTGCAAGTGCTGGCTGATAGATGCTACTGTCGGAATGTGTCATGACCATCACCTGAAAAAAAAGTATATATTCATATAATCAAATACATACAAGTCAAACAAATGTACATAATATTCATCATCTACAAACATCTATTTAGATGCTTGAGTCAACAAGTATTTTTTCAGTTATAGAAAGTTACAATATTCTACAAATTTCTTACACATACTTATTTTCTGTTGGTCAGGTAGAAAACAGCTCAGGGACTGTGGGAGGTTTTTGTTTCGGTATCATCATCATCATCATCATCATCATCATCATCGACAGTCCTGAGATAACCTCTGCTGTTGACGGGACTATAATTTTAATCTTAATCTTAATCTTAATCATCATCATCATCATTGTATTATCATGATATTCAAATTAACAGTTTCCAACATTAGATATTGCTTTACAATGACTGAAAGTACAATCATGAGCAAACTCAAAATGCTATGTTCCAAGTCTACCTACAACAGATCCTTATGTACATACCTACAAATTCACCATACTGTTAAAACACACACACACACACACACACACACACACACACACACACACATCCTTCTCAATACAACCAACTGCAAAAAAAAAAAAAAAAAAAAAAAATCCATTCACATGACTTGCTGCATTAAACTTAAAGTCAGTTAAACACAATAACACGGTCACCTAGTTACCTACCCCCCTCCCACAGACATACACTTCCACTCATGCATTACACTTTCTAAGTGCCTTACAATACTGCTCAGGAATAACACCAGACCACATACATGACATATGCACTTCCACATTGGGCTATGCATGATAATGCATACTCACATCTACACATTTGGATGTTTGTACATGCATGCACACAGCACACACTCTTTCTCCCTCACACACGGTGGCACACACACACAGTAACACACACATATACTACAGTAATACACACAGCTTTCACTGCACACCGTCACGACCAACAATCATGTTGATCAGCTCGTCTGTGGGTTTGGAGGGCACTGCCCCACTGCCCGTTTTCATACGGCTGCCGATGGTCTCTCTTTAGATTTGTCCATTTTTCATGGAAATCGTTGTTTACTCCGGAAATGGAGGAAATAGG
The DNA here is from genome assembly GCA_016801955.1 of Conus betulinus. Lineage (NCBI taxonomy): Eukaryota > Metazoa > Mollusca > Gastropoda > Neogastropoda > Conidae > Conus > Conus betulinus. The sequence goes on along the minus strand of JADBJO010000241.1, from coordinate 726,560 downwards.
TCGCATACGCATGCGCTGAGAGCGAGATGAAGGGAATCCCTGTGTCAGTCAGTCTAAAAATAGACGGCCGGGTAACTAACTGACGACAGACCGCGGCTCATGAATAGGAATGCGTTCTAACCAGCGGGCCCTGATTAACCGCTTGTACCATACCTGCCGCAGGTAAAACTAACCGGAGGTCAACAGCAGGTTGCCCATGAAATGCTTGGCTGTGAGTAAACTGGTAATCTGTTTCCTACCAGTTTACTATTTTGCACAAGCACACTGCTTGTGTGACAGCAAGTTAGGGAATGTTGTTCTGTGCATTTTTTCTGTCCCATTATTTGTAATATGTGAAGACTTACGTTTACGCGTTTGCTTTGTAGGAAGGAGTTCTGTTTGTCTTAATAAGAAAAAGAATAATTACATAGTGGAAGGAGAGACGAAGGGTTGGATAGTGTGCAGCAGGAAAATGATAGACGGAGGAGGGGAATAAAGATGAACATTTGAAATTATCAAAGCACTATTGAAGAAGATTAAGTAATGGAACTTTGTGATGGGTAAATCTTGATTTTGATAAGAGAAACAATGGAGAATGAATCTAGAATGTCAAAAACATCTACATCTACATCGTATCAGTAGGTGACACACACACTTTAGTGTAAAAAAAAAAACCAAAACCCTGTTAACTCATACTTTTACATCACTGAAACATATACCCCTGATATTTGCGCCATATTTAGCCCGTAAATGATTACACACATCTGAAAGTTAAACTTGAAGTGAGGCTGCAGATCGAAACAAAGTCTAACTTGGTCCTTTGACGAGATTTTGGAGCTGTTAAATCACCTAGAAGTGTCGTTCTAGTGCGTTATTTATGACACATGGCAATATGACAATGGGCACACACATTTTTATAATACCTAGGGTTTCTCCGCTCCCTTTTTTGCTCCTATATCTGTTTGATCATGAGGAAGATGCTATTATGAATGATATCCAAACAATGATCATTTGTATTAAATTTGAAATGTTCTCTCCTCTCTGAGTATTTCTTGAAAATTATGTATTAAAGAACTGATCGAGACCAACACACAAATATATTACTGACTGCTTTTGGCAGTTAAACAAGATCATTTAAAGCCATTAGGAAAGCAATTAGCTCAGTTGTAAAACTGAATATGCCTTTCCTATGTATCTATTTTTGTTGTAAATTCTGGAATCACAAAAGCATATACTGAACTCATGTTGTCGGGGGTATAATTTTAAAATGAGATAGTAGTAGTAAAAATTATAAACGATTATTAAATATTACTCCAAAATCATTTCTGATTGACGCTGTCAATGGATGTAGTCTGTTCTGTATTGAGTGTTAGACTTTCTTTACACTTACTTCCTGTTTAATATATTCATATGTCTCTAGCTATTTTGAGAAATTATTCATATCGTCTCGCAAACAACAGAATGATGTTGATAAAAAATTGACACAAAGGATTGGCTGATTTGGCTATTTATACTTCCTGTGAATCACAAGGCGTCATACAAATAGTTTGGACAGATTGTTGCTGTTAATGTAGTACGCTAATATGGACATTTATATCCGACCTTAGAGTGTATCTGACCTTAGAGTATTAACTATGAGCAAAAATGTAGTTTTTACTTTAAAAAAAACGTCCATTGCAGTTATTTCATCTAGCATTTCATTGGATGCCCGGATGCACAAAAACTGTTTCGTGTAACTTTGTTTTCTTTAATTGAGAAGTAAGTCAGAAACGCCTGAAAACTGCTCTCTGATGGTTTAAATGAGCGAGTGGGGAATGGACCAGAGGTCTCACTATTAGAGGAACCATAATCATAATAAAGTTGTGGTGCCAACCACCGAAAAAATGAACCCTGTTCTAAGATAATGCGGTCAGTTAGCCACATCTTTGTGATCTGGTTGTTTCTCTGTCAAACCAGGTGTTTGCTGTGAATGATGAGTAGAACGTTCCAGCTCAAAGACCGCCACGGCAATGATCTTCAGTTCGCAAATTATGGGGACTTCTGGAGCACCCCTCTCCTTATATTGATGACAACAGGGACCATATGAATAAGACACGTCATCTGGAGCTGACTGACGGTGACGTCATTCTTGCGTCGTTTCCAAGAAGTGGTCAGAAGAATAAGAGCAATGAAAAATGATTGGTGATTTATTGTGTATACTACGTTGCTAGAGCAAAAACAATGATAACAAGAATTATTGTGTGTATGAAGTACAGGAACACAACACTCCTCACCAGTGTGTGTGTGTGTGTGTGTGTGTGTGTGTGTGTGTGTGTGTGTGTGTGTGTGTGTGTGGGGGGGGGGGGGGGGGGGGGGGGGGGGGGGGGGGGGGGGGGAAGGGGGGGGTCTGAAGGAGGTGTGTAGAGGGTTGGGGGAGGGATTCAGTATTTTGCGTCTATTTGTGCCATTTTTTTGCGTAATAGAAACAAGTTTTGTATTCCCCTAGCGCTAAAAAAAAAGGGTTTTCCCGAGAGATAATTCCGGTCTTCCATTGTACAATAGACTCCAATCCTAATTGTAAGTTCTTGTACCGAGTTTAGTCTCCTGGTTCAATTAACAAAAATGAAATCTTTGAAATTTGTTTGTTTTCTTCTATTTCCCACCCCCTTCTTTCTTTTGAACTTTGAATACTTCGGTTCTCTTGATTTCCAGGTACGAACTGGCATCACCAGATCCTTCTCATGCTGATGAACGATACCACACACTATGTGGGTCACGTGGACAGAGATCATCTGGAGTGGTATCCCTTTGAGAAACTGACTCGGCCTATAACACCACGACTATATGCTACCCATCGTCCTAGGTGAGAAACGCTTCTTATTATACGTGTAACACTACTTTTTGTAGCGTGGTGTTGTATAATCCTGTGTGGTTTGATGTAGTTCGGCAAATGATTTTCTTTCATACGAGGCTAAATTAGGGTCTACACCTGAAATGTTTCAAGCGTAATACCTGGATACCCTGTTTGAAAAATTGATAAAGCAGATTCTGTCTTCAACAAATTGATGCTAATGGTGTCAATAATGAATATCAGCACTTTTCCGAATATTACAGAGCATGTTGAAGTGGTGAATCAGTTCAGCATTGATGACTTAAATGATCCAATATGAAAGGTAATGGTCTTTGCTACTGAGCTATGTGGCATGTTCAGTAACAATGCATTTTGAATGGCTCAGATGGAGGTAATACCTCGAGAGATATCCCGCCAGCATACGGAAAGAAAAAGAAATGATGCTTAGCTTCATGCGAACTTTAGACGCCAAAGAACACTTCATCGCAATGCAAAGCATACACATAATGATTTTGTGTGTGATGACATTTCTAGAACCATTCAAGCCAGAGCGTATTCCGACGATCAAAAGCTGTTAATAAGAGTTGAAATTATATGTCAAGCAAATGCAAAAGAAAATTCGGTCACTGAGATCGTCAGACCCACGTGGGCATTGGACATCAATTAATGAGAATATACGCTCTGAAGTAGATGAACACGTTACGCCTGAACAGTACTGTCATTACTTCAAGGAATTGTCTGGCTCATTATGGGAAGAAATATTTGATTCCTACCCACTAAAAGAAAACATAATCAATATTTTTTGGAACAGTCAGTTCATTGAGAAAGAAGTTTTATAATATGTAAAACGATTTTAGAATATTAAATCATGTGGAATTGGTTGAATTTTAAACGAGTGTTTGAAAAACTGGTGGTTCCAGTGATTTAACACACTGAATCACATCATTTTTAATTGATCTTGAAATGTACAAAAACTCCCTTGTCTTGCTTATTGGATGCATGACCCGATAAAGCTAAAGGGAATGCGTGTGTGGTCCTGATAATTATATGGGAACAATTGTTGCTAACTGTTCTGAGGACTTTTTACCGGTTAATACGAGATCGAAGGTACTTTTTCCTCAGAAGATAACAATTTGCTGGATAGTGAACAAGTAGCTTTTGCAAGAATAACTCAACCTGGCATTATATGCTTTTTTCTATGCACTGTCTTGTCACCTTATATTCGCACACAAAAAGACGGCGGTTTTATAGTGCATTTATGGTCTACCAAAAAGCATTTGATACTACTCAGGAGAAATCTTTTTTAAAAAAAAAACCCATTATAATCTGCAGTAACTGCAAATGTCTTTTAAAAGAAAAAACTATCAAGCAGATATGTGCAAATGTCAAAAAAACAAACAAACAAACAAAAAAAAAAACTATCAAGCATTTATGTACAAATGTAAGTCTTGTGTTAAGCGAGCTTTGAACTGTCAAACCTTTTCGTTTCGGATATTGGTCTCAGACAGCTATAAGTTCTTTTAACCAGTTTCGTTTTTGTTGTATTCGAATAATTCAAAAGGTTCTTGGCAACATACCCTGATGGAAGAAACCTACCCTTTTCTGTAGCACGTAATTTTAATGTAGGTGTCCTTGAGGATTCTTTCCGTCTCTTTTTGTTACCGTATGCAAACAGCACAGACATTTGGTTAGAATCGTCAGATATGCAGAGTTGTGTGAGCAAAGTGAAAGAGATGCTGTATAATCTGGTGTTTGTAATGTCAGTAAGACAGATTACAATTTTCTTCTGCAGCAGAGTTAAGAAAATTTCAGTTTTCTATCATAATGACCAGCTGATCGATAACGTTTGGAATTATAAGTATTCATGCGTCCTTTTTCATTACAATTAATTGTTTGCTCAGACAGACTTGCCAGCTGTGCTATGTTTTTCTTTTTCAGGAAAAATCAGAAAGGATCCGTTGCTACTTTGTGTCGAATTTGAACTTTTCGACGAGAGTGTTCGCCTAGTGCTGCTCTGTGGACTTGAAATCTGGAGCTTTGAATAAAGTTTACCCAGCAACAAGTTACTCTAAAAGTTTTTGAAAATAATTCTTGGTGAAAACTTCAGCTGTATCCTGCACAGTCCTTGGTGAACTGAGTTGTTTTTTACCATGGACATTGAAACCAAATCTAGGATGTTATGTGTTTCATTTACTCTTTTGCTAGGACCGATCAATATTTCTGAAATTATATCAGTCTGACTGTTCAAATCGTGCAACCATGTTTGATTCTGGTCAGTTTCGATTTCCCAGGTTGTGGCATATTTAATCACTATTAGATGATCTTGGATTGTTATTGTTGTTGTTGTTGTTGTCGTTGTTGTTGTTGTTGATGATGTTGCTTGGAGAAATGGTATGTATTCATTAAATCAATTGAAACTCATAAAACTAAGATTAAAAGACCAGTACATTCAGGCCTGGAGAAAACATTGTACATTATTGTGGGATATGTCATAATTATCAAACTTATCAACAAAAAAAAGTCACCCAGAGAAATGTTTGTTGGGTTTGCTGCTTTCCCTACATCAGCCCAGGTAAATTCAGAGGTCCTAATGATAAATTTCCTGTTCAGGAAGACAAACTGTTCACAATACCCAGACCAAATAGAAAAACGTATTTTCTGCGAATAACATGAAGTCGGTGAATTTCATTACGTATGTGACTTTTCATTTCCAGTCATTAAAGATTGCAGATAACTAAGTGCCTATTTTCAACATCATCAAAATGCTGTTAAATATAATTTTTATGAGCACCCAGTGGAAGTCAAAACTTATAAAAAACACGTAAAATTCGTTCGTCTGCTATTAGTTATACTTGCCAGATCAGACACACATAAAGAAATTTGTTCTATTGATATGATGACTAAATCTAAGCCTAATGTGATTTGTTGTATGTTTCCTGTTATGTGCTTTTTTGTACGCTTATTTATTCATTTATCCTGCATATGCAAGTGTTTGTACTGCACTGGCCTTCGCCATTTATTGTACGTTTGTGTGTCTTAGCTTGAACTCCCTCCTTAGGGGCTAATGCTTAATTAAATAAAACTGTGTAACCATGAGTGCTTTGAAGTTATATTAGCAGCTCAATATGGGATGGTTGTGTACGATGAAATGTAATGCAGTTACTAAGTTACCATCATTTGTGAGCACTTTTGGAACAGTCCACTTTGTCATTGTTGCTTTCAACCAAGCAGTCGAGTGTTCGAAAAAAAAAACCCACCTTCTATGGGGGAGAGCTGTGCAACAGGAAAGGTGGTGGGATCAGCATGGACAACTGAGAGTGGATATCTGTGTAGACCTATGGTTTAACCACTTCTACTAGACATAGACTGCTACAACCATCTTTCAGATTTGCTGAAAGTCTGTGTGTGAGTCATCTCACAGTGAGATATACACTGCAGATCAAGAATAGCATCCTGCTCTAGTGTATTTTAAATGCAAGCTGTTGTGAAATACTGTGGAGATTCAGCATGATAGACCCTGAGGGTAGCACGGGTTCCAGCTGTTATCCAGGGGCTCCAAGCGTGAGCTCATGGAACTGACCAAGAGCTTGATGATGATGAGGAGGAGGAGGATATTGACCATGATGATCATGATCATTACCATCCTCATCTTTATCCTCATAATGTATGTGTATGTATATATATGTATGTATATGTGTATAGATGTATGTATACATATATTGTGTTTGTATGTATGTACGTCTGTAAGAACACGTCTGCTTTAAGGACATATCCCGTTTCTGCCTGACAGACTCCGGTTTCTGCCACAGCAGGTGAGGAAGAAGAAGGTCAAAGTCATCTACACTTACCGGAATCCCAAAGACAACTGGGTATCTTGGTACAACTTTGCACACAACACCAAGTTCTATCAATCCTACGAGGGGACCTGGTCGCATTTCTTTGATCTCATGATGGATTGCGGATGTGAGTATTTCTGGATTGGAAATGAGGAGTAAAATCAACAGATGTAGAATACTGCAGTGTGAATGCTGTTTGCGTGGCAAGTCAGATGAAATGATTGATTATGAAGTTTCTGAGTGAGGTAGTAAATTTTCATAACCCTACACAAACACACCTGAAGCAGACGAAGCAAGCCGAATAGTTGCCACAAATGAGCAATGAAAATAAAGTTCGAGAGCTTAAATTTGCCATAGCCTATCGGTCGTAGGGACAGTTAACTGCTTGAAGTTCCCATAGCCTATGGGCCGTAAGGACAGTTAACTGCGTGAAGTTCCCATAGCCTATGGGCTGTAGGGACAGTTAACTGCTTGAAGTTCCCATAGCCTATCGACCGTAGGAACAGTTAACTGCTTGAAGTTCCCAAAACCTATGGGCTGTAGGGACAGTTAACTGCTTGAATTTCCCATAGCCTATCGGCCGTAGGAACAGTTAACTGCTTGAAGTTCCCATAGCCTATGGGCTGTAGGGACAGTTAACTGCTTGAATTTCCCATAGCCTATCGGCCGTAGGAACAGTTAACTGCTTGAAGTTCCCATCGCCTGTCGGCCATAGGGACAGTCAACTTTTTGAAGTTCCCATAGCCTATGGGCCGTAGGGACATTTAACTACTTGAAGTTCCCATAGCATATCGGCCGTAGGGACAGTTAACTGAAGTTCCATAGCATATCAGCCGTAGGGACAGTTAACTGAAGTTCCCATAGCATATCGGCCGTAGAGACAGTTAACTGAAGTTCCCATAGCATATCGGCTGTAGGGACAGTTAACTGAAGTTCCCATAGCATATCGGCCGTAGGGACAGTTAACTGCTTGACGTTCCTATAGCCTATCGGCCATAGGGACAGTTAACTGAAGTTCCCATAGCATGTCGGCCATAGGGACAGTTAACTGCTTGAAATTCCCATAGCGTATCAGCCGTAGGGACAGTAAACTGAAGTTCCCATAGCCTGTGGGCTGTAGGGACAGTCAGCTGCTTGGAGTTCCCATAGCCTATCGGCCGTAGGGACAGTCACTGCTTGGAGTTCCCATAGCCTATCGACCGTAGGGACAGTCAACTGCTTGGAGTTCCCATACCCTACCAGCTGTAGGGACAGTCAACTGCTTGAAGTTTTCCGTGCCCAGGGCACGGTTAGATGGAAGGCGGCACCCATCCCTCTCCTTCGCTGAACTGAATCAGATACCCATTTACTGCTTGGGTGGACACAGACGGTTTTCAAGCCGAAAAAAAAATATCGTCGTCACCATGTGTGGTTCAAACTCCAGACCGTCGACTCTGTAGACAAACACTCCCCCACCATTCGACTATGGGCCTATCCAAAATGAAAGCAGTCTAGCAATATTATAGTCATCTAATGTACCAATACTCCCACCATTTGACTACGGGCCTATCCGAACTGAAAGCAGTCTAGCAATGAGTATAGTCATCTACATGTATCAGTAATCCTCTAAGGCAGCCATGAAATTAATGCGTTCAGTCACTGACTTGGATTTGTTTTGTGAACACCATGAGACATGTTTTGAAAGTTGTCTGCAGTGAGAATGGTACTTAAACAGAATTTTCAGGTTTGATGTGAGAAACAAACCAAACCAAACCACCACAAAGGACAAATAGAAAGAAACAAACGAGGTCGAAAAAACAGCACAAAACACCATTCAATAAAACGATATCATAAGGAAAATTTAGAAAAAAAAAATGACCGTCTTTGTTTATTAACACAACAGCATTTCATGCAGTTTATTCACCTGACAGATACAGAGAGTGACTATAGCAACATAGAGTATGGTCATCAAAAGTTGGTCAGGACTTTACAACATTGGTGCTGTCTCTGAATTTGATTGGCCGGCATTGTAGCCATTGCTCAATTCGAGTTACTTCAAGTCATGGTGTTGCAGTACAATGACCAGTTTGTGAGTGTGGCGTTCGCTTACATAACAGTTGTAATGAACAGAGGGAACTGGTGACAGATAAATGAGTAGAAATTGTTAACTGCTGACATTTGTTCAGAAAGTATTAATTTCGCACCGAAAATATAGCTGAAAACATTCATTGAAAATGCTTTAAAATTTTCAGATATTCAGTTACATCTGTATGCATGGTGTGGCTGAAGAGTTTTCATCAATATCTATTTTTGCGAGTTTTTGGCTCGAGAGTCGATTTTTAAACAGATAACCAGAGCCAAAATTCCCAAATTCACACAAAGCTTGTCCTGTCAAGAAAAAGAAAACATCAGCCTTGGCGATAAACTAACCACAGTACACGTTTCACCCTGCATTAGAAAAAAAACCTAATCGTCTCTGCTGTTGATGACAAATACATATCTTGAAAGAAATGTTGTCATACGTGCTTTTGCAGATGCATTGATATTTACTTACACATCAGCTCTGAAAAACAATCACAGCATGACAGGAAAGAATGTTGACCCATGTCGATGAAGCTCAGAAATTCAGCAACAACTGAAACTTTATCATTTCATATGGAACGACAGCTATGTTTACGATTGTGACACAATATGGATTTGATTTTCACATCTCCTCGGTGTAATAGCTACACAAAGCAAATAAAGATGCAGTCGAGGTCGACGCAAGGTAGCAGATGAATTTATCAGTTTACAACTGTCTACTGAAACGTCGACTTTGTGGAGACAGCCAATCAACCAACCAAACAAAGCAAGGAGGGAGGATGACTTATGCAAGACTTGACTTATGCAGAAATCGACATGTTAAAAATTTGGAAAGTCAACTTTTCAAGCAGTTGAACTACCGTTTTTTTTTTGTTTTTTTTTTACATAGTGTGATAAATATAACAAATTTCGGAATTGTATTGTACTGGTACATTATGCATATTGAACAATACTTAATCATCAGCTTTATTAATTGGTTTAAATGTATTTTGCTTTAATTTCATTTACGTTATGAAATGAGTAACAAACAAATTAATGTAAGCTCTCATGCAGAAGTGGGTCAGCTAAATATTAAGGGAGGATGCGCTTAGACATTTAAAATGTAAACTGAGGGTGCTTTGAGATTGCTACAGAGTCTGGAAAGGAATCCCCTGTCCTTCATTAGTGCCCCTTCTATCTTCCCCCCTACTCTCAGAAAATGTGTTGAAAAAATGGCGTAAATCTGTATAATTTGGCGATGATCCAGTGCTGTACTAAACAGTATGGAGCCCTGTTGATAAGCCTTTCTAGTTTTTTTAAGGGTGAATAGGGAGGTGAGAAGATGGAGAGCTCGTGCATCCAGTGCACTCCCTCTTCGTCCACCCCTTTTCCTGCTTTTGTTTCAATAACTGGCCTAGTGTCTGGGGTGTTGGATGACCTGGCCGGGGTGAATCACTGCAGTGGCGTGTCATCCACAGCATTGAATGTGACGATTTTACTCTGTATTTGTGGACATCAGTCTGACAACCGTACCACTGCTGCTTGTACTTCTAGTCTTTGTGACTATGGCTTGAGCAGTACTAAGCTGTTTAGCAAATTTTTTGGTCTTCTTAGCAGTAGTACAGTTGATCAGGTCCATTTTCGTTTTAAATTCAAGGTTAATGATTCTCGTTTCTCCATGACTGAAATAATCTGTACTAGTCTCTTTACAAGTCCAAACGATGGAAAGAAATTCCAAACGTGGCACCCCTCGTGAGCTGGCAAAACCACAGACTCTAACAGTCTCACCTGCAATACACAAGGAAAAAGAGAGGTTGCCGGCAAATACCACTCCATCCCTCATAAATACCCTCCCCGGCAAAACTGACCAGAGTGGACTCTGCCCGTGACTGGAGCGGCTGAAACATAGCTTTGGCCACACAGGCGTTGAAGAGAAAAAGCTGCAGACTAAAAACAAACAAACAAGCACACAAACAAAAACTAACAAAAATCCATGGTGTTCATCTTGCCTAGCACAATAAGTGAAAGTGTTATTTTCTTAAAAGAGAAAACGCCCCTTGTCTCAGACAGAACTATACCCCCACCCCCCCGCCCCGCATCCCCTCTCTCTCAGGAAGAAAACACTGCTACGTAGGCGTTCTCTCTCTCTCTCTCTCTCTCTCTCTCTCTCTCTCTCTCTCTCTCTCTCTCTCTCTCTCTCTCTCTCTCTCTCTCTCTCTCTCTCTCTCTCTCTCTCTCTCTATTTCCCCCCTCTAATACCGGCATTGATGCGGCGATTTTCAGCAACAACCACGGTTTCAGCTTGGGACGTGATGTGTAGCATGGCTGCAATGCAATCTCCAAACAAAGCAAGTGCTTTCTAACATCTTCTCAGGTGGTGTTCAATTATTTCTCAGCTATGATCATAGATTTGGGAAGTACAGTGATCAGCAAACCGTAACCGTCTCTGCCAAAAGGCCTGTACTCACATGATCTCCTCAGGTCTGGTCGGAAGGGGTAGAAAAAATCTTGTCTAGAGCGAGACTTGAACCATGATCAGGGATTCCCCTGATTCTCAGAGGAGTGTGTCCACTGGGCCACCTTTCCACAACTGAAGCTTGTTGTGTTATGTTGTGTTATGCGATTCATTGTCATTTGTTGTGTTGTGCAGCACTGCGTTTTGTTGGCTGCGCGCTGCTGTGTAAAACGAAAAGGAAAGGGAAAAAAAAAAAAAAAGAAAGAAAAGAGAAATCTTCTCTATGCCAAAGCGATATTGGGGCTGTCTAACAGATCTCCTGTTAATGTTGTATTAGGATGTGGTTAAAAAGATTTCTTTCCGACTTACATGCTTTCCCCTACAGACAATACCTATACTGCTGGCACAGAAAAACGTATAGTGATAAGAAAAGGGGAAAAGCGGGAAATGAGACATTTCATGTTGAACAGAAGTTTTCCAAATGAAAGAAACAAACGGTTCATGAGTCAGATCCCATCAGAGAGAGAGAGAGACAGAGACAGACAGACAGACAGACAGACAGACAGAGAGAAATCTAATACTGATGGTATTGCATGTATACTCTGCATGTCTTGCTTCATCTTCTGAGCCCTTGTGGCCTGGGGTGCAGGTTTTTAGGCTTAAAAAATATAACAAATAAGGCCACAGATATGTTAGAAAGATTGACAGACAGACAGACAGACAGATCATCTGTAATCCTGCTTCACTGATGTATTCCACAGACTGGTTTGGGGACTGGTTTGACCATGTCCTGGGACTATGAGAATGCAGCCAGAACATCCGGACCTTGTCTTCCTCTCCTGCTATGAGCTGATGAAGAAGGTGAACACTGTGTGATGACTTGCGATGTTGATAGCATCGGACTGAAGTTGGTCATTGCGAATTTCACAGGGATTTTCTGTTTAGAGAATCTCTCTCTCTCTCTCTCTCTCTCTCTCTCTCTCTCTCTCTCTCTCTCTCTCTCTCTCTCTCTCTCTCTCTCTCACACACATTTTCATGCATGCACATTGTATGTGTATATGTGTGCGTGCGTGCTTGCGTGTGTGCGAGCGCGCACACACACGCACGCGCGCGCGCGCGCGCGCGCGCGTGTGTGTGTGTGTGTGTGTGTGTGTGTGTGTGTGTGTGTGTGTGTGTGTGTGTGTATGCAGGTGATGTGGTTTCAGTAAATCTATTGCTATTGATTTTGTTGTTTATAAATCAGAGCACGTGCACATGAGACCATTTGTTTCAAGGTCTAAAAGTAAAGAAGACTGGTAATCATTAACTGTTGAATAAAAAGAATGAATAAATGAGCAAAAAGAGAGAGAGAGAGGAGGGGGGGGGGGGGGGGGTGGGGGGTGGGGGGGGGGTGTCAAAATCGCCATTAAAAAAAAGCAACAGAATTAGTTTTTTTTTCCCACTGACATCGATCACTTTAAACACCCAGTAACATGTCTTGTACTCCTGTGTATGACAGGATCCTGTTGGACAAATCATGAAGATCAACCAGTTCCTGGGACTCAACAGGAGCAGACAACTGTGTGAGCAAATCGCCGAAGCCTGTCAGTTCTCCAAGCTAAAAGCAGCCAAAGAGACTGAAAACCCACAGACTCATGGAGATCACCTATGGAAAGAGGGTGGACCTCGAATTTACCGGAAAGGTCAGAATTTTGTTTGTCGGGGGGGGGGGGGGGGGGGGGAGGGGAGTGGGGGGTCACCATTTCATTTTCCTTGAGTCAGATTCTCAGTGGCAGCACTCCCACAGTGCTCATTCTGGCTGACGCCCAGCCTGGTTCTGATACAGTCGCTCTGTCAGCAGTCCACTGGAAACCATCAGCATCAAGACGTTGTGAGGCGCTTCACCAAAGGAGACCCTGCACTTCCGTCGAGTCATGTTGATAGTGTTCTATAGTGCCTGCTCAAAACCAACAACTGTTAAAAACCTCTTCACCAATTATAACTGCTCGGCCACTTTTCAGCATGACTGATCGTCGCTTTTAAGTGGGTACCATCATGTCCATTGAGGACAATCTTCATGACTTCGCCAGTGTTGAAGACTTGGACATGAAGTCAACACAGGTGTGAATCGCGGATAGGAAATCGAAACTGAGCACACCACATCATCATGACCTGGCGCTGGAGCTACAAAGTATTAAAGCAAAACTCACAATGAAAAGTCACAGAATTTGCAGTCACCTGGGATTATCAATGAACCTGATGCAATGGACTTTCATTTCAGTCTGACAGGGCCAGAGTATTTTACATTTCCTTTCAAATATAACCTGGAGTCAACCAGGCCCAGGAAATACACATGATCTTTTGATTAGGTAATTGAGGAATATCTCATAAACAAAGGCATCCATTAAGAGGACAGAATTCCGCGGGGCGGTTTCAGTCTTCCTGTTTGAACTCTTAGTGTGCAGGATGCTAACCAAGTCGCAAACACATTACCAATGGTAGGGCTGAAAGCAGGGAAGATCAGACTTTTTTTTACCAGTGGACTGTTCTTAAACCTCTTATTCCGGCTGTCTATATAAAGCCAAAGCCAAACTGTCCTGTTGCAGTCCTAAATCTGCAGTCCAGAAGAAGCAGTCAATACTCAGTCATAGTAGGGTAACTTATCAGAAGAGACGCTGTGTTGCTACCGAATCATTTCAGTGGTGTATAGTGTCTGTATTGACCCAAAATACACAGGTCACTATCTACTAAACGCCGCTACGTCCCCTCTAGGCAACCGAGCGACTGAATTTGTCCGGCCCCGTTGTTGTCTGTCCTGTGTAATACAATGTCCTCCTCATCTGGCTTTTCAACATGTCAGGCCGAACACCAGAGATCCTTACTGGAAGCCGATAATTTGGACTGAGAGGGGAAGCAATCTAAACAGACTAAATTATCACAGATGAGTTGTTTTCCTTGACTCTTGGTAGTTCTTGACTCGATTTGTACATGATCTTGTCTAGCAGAGAACATCTTCAAATCCAACCATTATCTATCTGTCTGTCTGTCTGTCTGTCTATCTATTTATCTATCTATCTATCTATCTATCTCCATCTGTCTATCTATCTATCTATCTATCTATCTATCTATCTATCTATCTGGCTGGCTAGCTGTTTGTCTGTCTGTCTGTCTGACTCTTGTCTCTCTCTCTCGCTCTCCTGATCAGTTGACCGACACATGCATGTACACTGGGCAAAGAAAGCATATATAAATAAATTTAAAAAATATGTGTGTATATACATATATATATATATATATATATATATATATGTGTGTGTGTGTGTGTGTGTGTGTGTGTGTGTGTGTGTGTGTGTGTGTGTGTGTGTGGTGAGAGAGAGAGAGAGAGAGAGAGAGAGATGTCTGTAAAACAACTATGTGTTCAAATCCACAGGAGAGATCGGAGACTGGAAGAACTGGTTCACAGTGGCGCAGAGTGAACAACTTGACGCTCTCTTCAAGAAACGGATGTCAGGGAGTCAGCTCCCTTTCTTCTTTGAATGACGTCACATCCCATATTGATAATGTTGAAGGGGCTGTAGCTGACATTTGCTTTGTGCTGTTAAGACGGAGATCAAAGACAACACTTTTGGTTTGTGACTTTCAGGATATCTTGTTGTAATGCTTACGCTGAAAACAGTTACTAACTTTATTTCAGTATACATTATGCTTATTTTATACATTTTTATTAGCTTCCAGTTACACACCCACGCGTGCACACGCACACACTCACTCACTCACACACACACACACACACACACACACACACACACACACACACACACACACACACACAAGCCAGCTCATTATCGGACAATCTGAGGGCCATGTACAGTCTCTCCCCCCCCCCCCCCCCCCCCCCCCCCCCCCCCTCTCTCTCTCTCTCTGGTCCCTCAGGGGGCTTTAATGATGGAATTGCACATAGCAGCTTCCGTTCACACTTTGTGTGTGTGTGTGTGTGTGTGTGTGTGTGTGTGTGTGTGTGTGTGTGTGTGTGTGTGTGTGTGTGTCGCTTCGTTTAATTCTATTGTACGGCCAAGAAGCATTTTTTTACAGCTGCAAAGACAGATTTACACAAGCTAACTAGTATTGACTTGTTCGCCTTTTAAATGCATTAGGACTTCCCCGATGGGCTTCAATTGATTTGACATACAAGGAGGCTGGTGTGTTCCTCTTAAATGAACACAAGCTAAGTTGCGCCTGTAATTTTACAGTGAGAGCTAGAACCATGCGAAATTCAGTGAGGACAGAATTGGATGGGTGGAAGTACCGATATTTCAAGAAAAATCCAAATCCAAATCAAAGCGGTGTCTATATGTCCTTAGGCGATAATATTTCCCCGTTGTTTCAGAACTGTAACCTGTCTCTTGATGATATTGCCGCTGTCCCATGTTGTTCACACCCTTCTTGGTTGTCAGAGCAGGTTGAAATCATCTACGTTGACGGACATCTTAATAAAAACGATAATCTTCTGTTACTGTCATTGTATGCCAAAGGCTTGGTAGATAGGAAATATGATTCCTATCTACACATTTTCACGGATGGTTCTATTTTAGACTGTTCTGATGTTGGGTCTTCTTTTTTTGTAAATCAGCACTTAAGATTAGAAAGAAACTCTATATTACAAAAGGATGCTTTATATCTACAGCAGAGTTATTTGTCCTTTTGAAAGTACTAGATTTTTTTGTAACTGCATGCCTGTTATACATAGACAAATACTTATGTCATCGGATTCAAAATCAGCGCTTACGGCTCTACATTGTCACTTGAAGTCTAGTCGTTCAGACATCGTATGTGAAATCTTATTCTAATTCAGCAGTTGATCATGCTGGAAACCAATATAACTTTGTTATGGGTTCCAGGGCACTCCAGTTTACGTGGCTATGACTTACCTGATTTTCATGCAAAAGAAGCTGCAAGAAATAGATCCGATGCTTTGAATTGTGATGTCCCTCTTTCTTTATCTGAAGCTGTTTACATTCTCACAAGTTTAATCTGGAACATGAGACAGAAACAATACCTCGAAGGTTCAGCTCGGAAGCACAGATAGGATATGACTTATCCAGCAAGAAAATGTCGTAATCCCCCCCAGGGCCAATCCCAAACCGTAACCTTATACACTGACTGCAGGTTGGTGGATGGTCTCTTAATTTTTTCGCTGTCGATGTTTCTTGTGTTCAATCCCAGTTAAGAGGCTGGATGGAGTCTGGCACTGTTGGTTGTTTTTCTTTTACTAAATCTCATCCACTTAGAAAGATATCTTAACACCTCCACCACCCCACCTCCACCACTACCTCCTCCTTCCCCAACAGTTTTTTTTTTTAATTTCGTGAATGTTTGAAATATTAAGTTTTTATTCTAGGTATGTACCACATCGGTATGGTTCGGCGTTTAATTTGCACATAGAGCAAGGCTTTTCATTCCTCCCTCCCACTCCCTTGTTTCCCCTTCTCCCCCATCCCCATGTCACATATACACCCATACACTGTTTGACTGTAACAAGTAATATGCCAGCCTGTTCCATACTCTGATGATTTTTTATTCCTGTGTATTGGATATACATGTGGCCACATAGAATTGATGTTTCTGTATACGAGTGTATATTGGCCCATTGTGTGTGTGTGTGTGTGTGTGTGTGTGTGTGTGTGTGTGTGTGTGTGTGTGTGTGTGTGTGTGTGATGCTAATTTTCTTTAAGAAAAAATGTTGTCATAACGGTTTCTTAAGTGACAGTACAACTATGAGTTAATCTGACAATAAATTGGTTTCAGTCAGTCAGTGTGTGTGTGTGTGTGTGTGTGTGTGTGTGTGTGTGTGTGTGTGTGTGTGTGTGTGTGTGTGTGTGTGTGATGCTAATTTTCTTTAAGAAAAAAATGTTGTCATAACGGTTTCTTAAGTGACAGTACAACTATGAGTTAATCTGACAATAAATTGGTTTCAGTCAGTCAGTGTGTGTGTGTGTGTGTGTGTGTGTGTGTGTGTGTGTGTGTGTGTGTGTGTGTGTGTGTGTGCGTGCGTGCGTGCGTGCGTGCGTGTGTGTGTGTGTGTGTGTGTGAGCTGTATGGATTTTCAGCATGTAACACAGAGGCAGAGACAGACGAAATGACTGAGAGGAACAACAGAGACATATACGCATGTGCATACACACGCACGCACGCATGCACGCACGCACGCACGCCTTTTCCCTCACCCCTTCCCTCCATACGCATATCAAAACAATCCTGTATCTTTTCGTGTTAGTTTACGTGGAGTGGAAGGTCACGATGCATTAGTCGTTGGGTATTTTCATTCAAACCTGCTTGCAGACCAGAGTCTACAGAACATTGCCAACATCTCCGTTACAGGGTGACTCAGGAGCATCTCTCACCTGCACCCGTGGGGACAAACGTCTGCTGAGTGGGATCGTCAGTTATGCCCTTACCGTCTGTACTCACCGGCACCACCCTGGAGTCTACACACGTGTATCGGCCTTCATGGAATCCTTCATTGTGAAGCATCTCCATTAGTCATCCATCTCAGAGGGACTGGGAGCCCTCTTTTGGAAGTCTTTTTAAAGCTGCTTTGAATATCGGAAGAAACTCTAAAACGTTCTGTGAGACAACGTGTTCATTAATTTTTTCTTTGAATTCACGGATCTTCAACATTTTCAATCTGTTCAAACATACGTCATCATAAGTCATCAGTGCAATCGAGAATAGACCTGTTCCGGAAAAAAAAAATTATTGGATGGTAACGCCTGTTTTTCAATTGCAGACAGAATTACGTTTTCTCAGTTTGTCGGGCAATCAAACATATCAAGAGAGACAAACATTTTCTTTGAAGAGCACTCCAGGAAAACCATAGCAATACTGACTGTCAGCATTACAAGTGAACCCATTTCACACCCATGCTTTGGCATTTTCTTTCTCCCTAATTACACTGTTAAGATGAATGATAGGGTAAAATTGCTTCAGGCGTGCCCATCAGTGGCATTTGTCCCATGAAGGCAGTGGGGGTACTCTCGCTAAACACGGACTCCACACAAATTACCTCCCTTGGAGATTTCCGGACATCATCCACTTCGGTAAGTGAGTTTTAAGTATTGAAGTCTATTTTTTTCTTTTTCTTAAACGTAAATGCCTGCAGTTTTGTGTGATTTTGAGACATGCAAAATTTTCTCTGTCATATGAGATTGTGAAACACAGCAACTTAAATTTGATCATTTCATTATGCACTGAAAAAATCGGGTTAATCTGTTCACAGATAAGTGATTAATTATTGTTGTGAGTTGACTTCATTTCGTTCTCTTGGAGAGAGAACTTCAAAAGATTTACATAAATTAAATATACGTGAATAGAAAGTAATAAATTGATTTTAGTTATAAAGAAAACAGCAACCAAACACTGAAATAATGAAAACAGAAAAAAAAAAAACCCTATTTGCTCGATTTTTTGATTTGCTGGATTATTCACCATCGTATGTGGACATCGGAGTGTACGTGTGTGTGTGTGTGTGTGTGTGTGTGTGTGTGTGTGTGTGTGTGTGTGTGTGTGTGTGTGTGTGTGTGTGTGTGTGTGTGTGTGTGTGTGTGTGTGTGATTTTTTTGAGGCATAGTGTTAAGAAGCTTCGCGCGCGCACGCACGCACGCACGCACGCACGCACGCACCACTACCACCACCCACCACCAATTACAGCAACCACACACACATACACACACACACACACACACACACACACACACACACACACACACACACGAGAGAGAGAGAGAGAGAGACAGAGACAGAGAGAGAGAATTTTAATATTCGTCTGTTCCACATGAAGACATAATGATCCCAACTCTCTGATGCCCGTGTTTTGGTCTCAGGTAGTTTCACATAACCAAAAACAATTGCTGTGAACAATTTACGCTATGAGGGTATTACTAGAAACGGAGTGAGGAAAAAGTCTCAGGTTAAGTGGCTCTTCATGCCTTACATGTGAGGTGATCTCAGCTCCGTGACGTAGCAGCTATCATCATTAACAGGGGGCTTCGTTTCACTTTCAGTTTCAACAAGGAGGCGTCACTGCGTGCGGACTAGTCCATGAACACTACACCACACCCGCTAAGTTTTGAGACCACACTGCACATGATTTAAAGCTGATGGGTAAATGAATTAACGACTAAGATGAGAGAATTTAAGAACAGTGTCTCATGGCTACGACTTAGCAGATGTCTGACCTACGCGTTACTCCCAACGCGCTGGTCAGCTAACATGGGGCTTAATAGGTGGTGACCTGCGCGTGTAGAAACAGAAAATGTACCACTGACATCACTGAAATGCATTGACCACGGTTCACTGATGTTCAAGCGAGTTGTTTTATTAGAAGCTAATACTGATCGATCTTTATGAACGGCCTGTGCGGTTTTGCGACAGGAAGTCTCTTACGCTGGCTGTGTTTGTGGACGAAACAAGTGTTACTGGAGAGATGCAACTCCAAAAGAGGGTGGGTGAGGGAGGGGTGAAGGGAGTCGATGGGGGGGGGGGGGGGGGGGGGGGGGGGGGGGGGGGGGGGGGAGTATGGGGGGTAAGACGCAGAAGGGCGGGCTAAGGGGATGTACAATAAGTAAGTTTCAATTTCAATGTGGCGGACCCTGGAGGCGAATCTTTTCAAGTTGTCCAGACTTTGTTGAACCTGGAACAAATATGATACTGTGACGTTATACCATATTTCATGTTGCTGTTTCTTGGACAGAAAGTTTAAGAGTCTTGCTAATAGAAATGTGGCAAATTGTATACCAAGTAATAAAATGATATGAATGATTACAAAAACACACACACACACACACCGACACACTGTCATGAACAAAATAGTAACTTTTTTTTCAACTATTCATTTATCAGTGCGAGCGCGCATGCGTGCGTGCGTGCGTCCGTGTGTTTTTTCTTCTCTTCAACTCAAAGCATCGCATCAGGTGTAGGATCAGCTCTCACCAAATGGCATTCCTTGCACTGTCCAACCCATGAACATACTGTGCCTTACTCTGCAGCTGATCCAAAGTTTCCCTTCGTTTTACGTGTTAGAACAGTCTGCACGACTTTCCGTTTTTCTATCGCTCACTAGACTTTTCACCCTCCCAAATCTTTGGGCCTTATCGATGACGAAGGAATACAAGGAGTGCAAAAGATATGCGGACTTCTGCTGTTCTCGTCAAGATGGTCTTTTTCACATTGAATATTTGTTTTTACAGAATAAGGTTGATTCCATCTATAAGAATGGCATTTGTGGCCACACCACATACAGGAATATGTACCGAAAAGCTATATGATCTATGCAAGTGTTTTGAGGTACATGTATAGCATGAGTTTGAGCTCTAGATTAACATTAAACTGAATAAACTTCAATTGTAATGCCGTCGCCACCGCTACCACCGGTCATTTTACTTCTTTTTAAGGATCTCCATCGATGACATCACTCGCAGTCTACAAATACGTGAGCTACCTTTGAGTTGATGACGCATTTCAACCCTTAGAGCTCACCCTGGAATCTTTTTTGCGACAGCTAATCTTCCCATTCCTTTCACGTCTGTCTGGCTGCAAGGAACTACTTTGCATGCAACGTGATGGGTATATGCAAAAAGAAATGACATAAGTCAATATTCAGGTCCAATACAAATTCTCAGAACAATGTCATTCCAGATACTTATTTCAATAAGGAATGCCACGGTAATCTTTGGTGTCTATACTACATTCCCCAAATACAGCACTTTCATCCTAACAACCAGCATGAAACTCTCGAATTTAAGCTGCTTGGCTTGTGGCACATGCAAAGATGACACTAATTTGAAGATAGAACACAAGTAGTAAAACATATTTTGTAACGTTCCTTTGTTACGGCCTTGCAAAGGCCAGATGGCTTCTACTTCCTCTTTACTTTGAAAACTAGTCACGCGTTGTACAGCATCTTGGCAGACCGTCTTCAGCGTTGGCGGCTGTGCCGTAATGTGATGTTAATTATTCATCTAGAGACCTGCATATCTCCATGGCGTCACAGAATGGCCAGCGGTCGCTGAGTGACACTGATCACCATACGCTAGGCACTTTGAGTCCCTGAACGTTCCATTTAGTGAAAATAGAATTTTAAAAAAAGGGGGATCAATGTATGAAATAATTCACTACATAGGTCACATTATGACACCCCTGAAAATCCATATGTATTTACTTTTGTTGCTGGCTACCAGAGTCCAACTTTTTTTTTAAAAACGATGTAAAAGATGGACAAGGGGGGATGGGGAAAGGGGAGAAGAAGAGAAAGCGAGGCAACTTCCTCCTCGAACGAGCACCTGTAAATGCAAAGGCTATTTCCTTTAGACGATCCGTGCAATTAACAATGAAACCGGACAGGTGCGCTTGACATGTATGGCCACATCTCTCTCTCTCTCTCTCTCTCTCTCTCTCTCTCTGTGCGTGTGCGTGTGTGTGCGCGCACAGAAAGGGTGTGGGAGCGGGTGGTGGACAGAACGGCTATAATGGGGTACATGTATATGGCATGACATGGAGCAACCACCTGTAGGGTATCTGACAAAGACAAAGCGTGGAGCATCCACCACCAAGGTATCTGACAATGATATGGCATAGAACATCCATCTGAGAGATATCTAACAAAGACATAGCATGGAGCATCCACCACCAAGGTATCTGACAATGATATGGCATAGAACATCCATCTGAGAGATATCTAACAAAGACATAGCATGAAGCATCCACCACCAAGGTATCTGCTAACGATATGGAACATGCATATGTGAAGTATTTAACAAAAAGCATAGCATGGAACATCCACCTGTAAGGCGTCTCACAAAAACATGGTTATGAAACATCCACCCATAAGATATCTAAATAGACATGACATGAAACATCCATATTATGTAAAGTATCTAATAAAGAACAATGGCATGGAGCATCTGCCTGTGAGGTCTCTAACAAATACATGGCATGGAACACCATTTATAAGGTCTTTAACAAAGACACGGCGTGGAACACACACATCTATAATGTCTCTAACAAAGACACAGCATGGAACACACACATCTATAATGTCTCTAACAAAGACATGGAATGGAACATACATCTATAAGTCTCTAACAAAGACATGGCACGGAACATACATCTATAAGGTCTCTAAACAAAGACATGGCATACAACACACATCTATAAGGTCTCTAACAAAGGCATGGAATGGAACATGCATCTAAAAGGTCTCTAACAAAGACATGGCATGGAACGTCCATGTGTAAGGTGTCTAACAAAGACCTATGGCATGGAGCTTCTGCCTGTGAGGTCTCTAACAAACGCGTGGCATGGAACATCTATCTATAAAGTCTCTAACAAAGACATGGCATGGAACAGCCTCTCTAAGGTGTCTAACAAAGACATGGCATGGAGCATCCATGAGTAAGGTCTCTAACAAAGATATATGCCATGGAGCTCCTACCTGTGAGGTCTCTAACAAACGCGTGGCATGGAACATTCTATAAAGTCTCTAACAAAGACATGGCATGGAACAGCCTCTCTAAGGTCTCTAACAAAGACATGGCATGGAACAGCCTCTCTAAGGTCTCTAACAAAGACATGGCATGGAACAGCCTCTCTAGTGGTGTCTAACAAAGACATGGCGTGGAACAGCCTCTCTAAGGTGCCTAACAAAGACGTGGAGTCACACATCCCTCTGTAAGGCATTAAAAAAAAAAAAGACATGACACAGAACATTAATCGGTAGGATATTGAACAAAGACCTGGCATGAAACATCCCTCTGTAAGTGTATATAACAGAAACATAACTTGGAGCATCCACCGATAGGGATTCTTTTCATTATTCTATAATCTATTCGCTGTGAAGATCTCATAATTCCACTAATGCAAGGCGGATATTTTATGAGTCCGTGACCACCAGTCTGTCGTCTCTGATTAATCAATGCACTCAAACAAGCAGGTATGGTCGCTGTTCGATCAACAAATGTTACAAAGTACTCCTTTCATTCGGTGACCAATTCCTTTGAAATAGCGGAATCAAAGACTGGAGAGACACAAAACTCAGCTAAGTGTTAAGTGGAGCTGCTTTGATCTTCAAAGTTCATTCATTGTAA
>JADBJO010000241.1:680801-695801 GCA_016801955.1 Conus betulinus | reverse complement strand
TCATTCTTTTCAAAGAATTGTTCTAATCTGAATTTCATTATCCCACCCCAAACGTTTTCCAATTTGAGGAGTCAAAGAAATGGGTCGAAAATCAGAAGATTTTCTTTTTGATTTTCCTTGTTTATGGATAGGTACAACTGTTGCTTTCTCCCAAGCAGCTTTCCGGAATTCCAGCATAACCGAAAGAACTCCAGTAATTATTTTTCAAAATGCATTGTGGAAAATGCTTTATCATGTTGTAAAAAATGGGATCAAATCCTCTCGCAATTTTACCTGATTTTAGACGACGAAGTGAATACAGAAGCTCTTCCATTGTTTGATTTTTTTTTTAATTGATATATGACGAGTTGTTGTCATCCTCAGGTGGTTCAATGTTTCTCCCTTCGTTTTCAATACCTTTCTTCTTTCTTGCTGTTCTTTAGGTAGATGCTCAGTCTGACTCATTGCTGCGAAAGTGTCAGCAAATAATTCAACTTTCTCTTCGTTTGTTTTATAGATGTTATCGTTTTCTATCAAGACAGGATATAATAACGATCGCGCGCGCGCGCGCACACACACACACACACACACACACACACACACACACACACACACACACACACACACACACACACACGCACGCACGCACGCACATACGCACACACACACAAGCACGTGCACGCTCACACGCGCGCGCACACACACACACGTACGCACACACGCACGCACGCACACACGCACGTACGCACGCACACACAACACAGACGTACACAACGCACACGAAACAAGAGGAATGAAACATCTGCTGGTCGTAAATCATAGTAACACTTTCATCCACCACAATACTAAAGCTGGAAGCGCTGAGGCCACCCTTCTCGTTCAGACAGTTAACGTATTTTCAAACCGCTGTTTGTAGGCAGTTTGAGTGTGGTGCCAGTCACAAAGCTGACGCTCTCCGGCACAGCTGTATCACACATGTCATATCTGTCCATGCTGCCACACAGTTTCTGGCAAGAGTGTAGATGACGAGGAACTCAACATGAAACACTGGACCGCATTCCATCCAGCCGTCTTCTGTCTGACCTTCGGCGTCTATGCTCTGTCCCGTAGTTCGCGCAGAACTCTGAGTTTGGTCAAGACAAAACTCATCCACGAATGGACGCCTTCCACTGACGATATCCTCTCAGTCTCTGTTGACAACAACACATGGTCGCGTAGTAGTCTTTTCGTGAGTCAGGAGAGTGCCGAAAACTTCTTGGGTGTCCTGGACGCCATCTTTCTCTTCATCTACTCCCTGGGGTTGTACCTGAGTGGCATGGTGGCGAACAGGGTGGACTTGCGAATTTTCCTGGCAGCAGCATGGCCCTGTCTGCTGTCGTCTTTGTCCTCTTCGGACCGGTCCTGGAGTGGTGTGGGGGTTATTCTGAAGGTCTGTACGTCACCTTCATTATATTGTATGCTGCATTCCAGTCCACGGCATGGCCCGGCATCATGTGCGCCATGGGCAACTGGTTCGGTGTTGCTAGCAGGGGACTTGTCCTGGGCACTTGGAGCACCTCACCCTCCCGTTGGCAGCATCGTGGGATCTCTGATGGTCTCTAGTGTTGTGGAGTACGGATATGAATACGCTTTCCTCCTTACGTCTTCTTTATTGTTGTCTTGGAGTGTAGTTGTCTTCTTTGGGCTTGTGCCATTACCTGAAGACGTGGGCTTGACCATAATGAATGATGCTGGAATCGACGATGAACTAGCTCTCTTACAAAGTGATCATGACATGCAGCAGTATCGAAAGCAAAATGGGAACAATACCGCTCAATCGTCCCCAAAACTAACTTCAATACCATTGGCCTCCGATCAAGAAAACGTTGACGAATCAACCTCTAAAAGGGAGCGTATTCTGTTGATGACTTCACTAGACCATTCCTATGGGGCTGTATTAACAGAGAACCAGAAGGACGAAAACACAGACATACGTCATCAGCGTATTGGTACTGTCGGTGAAATTACCGTTAACACTTACAATGACGATCCATCAAAGCAGTTCACCCCGAAGAACCAGTCTTGTAAGATACTTGAAACATTAACAGGCACAGCTCATGGTGATGTGGTGCTTTACCCCGCACAGGAAAGTGACACAGAAAACATGGAGGATAACAAGACAGAAACGAAATACCTAAAACCGCACGCTAAGTACATCCTTGATTTTGATAACTCAAGATTCTATCCCGATTCAACGTCGGAAAGTAGGTTTGAACAGGCGATCCCAGTTAAGAAATCAAACAAGGTTCAAGAAACACCACAAGCAGATGACGATGAGCCTATAAATGACATGATGAGACTGTCTGCTGTTGACAGAAAAAACTGACTGACGTTAAACGATCAATCAAAGTCCCCGCAATACAAAGAAAGGAAGAAGAAACTGGGAAGGGAACAGACGAGGAGACGGTCGGTACTCCAGTCTCCTCTCCATCCAGACCGAAGGCGGCGATAGCAATATACCCGTGGTCTCTTACTTTTTCACGGCCATTCTGCTGCCTGGTATCATCCCTTGTTCCCTGGCTTACGCCTGTGTTAAAAATGTGAATCACGTTTTCTTTTCTGGCTGCCTTTCTACCTTTCCTCCGCCCAGGGCTGGCCCGTAGCTAAAGCTGACCAGATGTCTATCTGGTACGATGTTGGAGGGGTGCTTGGACCCATACTGGCTGGGGTGTTGCGCAACAAGTTGAACATTTCTTGTGTGGTGCTGGTTTGTATGCTGCTGCTGGGAGTGCCCGAGTTGTATGTGTATAGCAATATACCCGTGGTCTCTTATCCGTTGGTCAATGGCGTCATGCTGGTGATCATGGGGGCCAGCATAGGAGGAGCATCCAACTCATCTCCACAGTCATCTCCACCGATCACCGATACCCATTTTCATAATACTTTGTAGGCGAATGGAAAAGTGTTTATTCACTATGAACAAAATTCCTTCATAAAAGGGATAATGTTAATTGCACTGAAATATTGATTGATGTCCCCTTAGGGAGCGACCCGAGTGTCGATGGTCTCCTGACTGCGGTTTGAGAGAGATGCTGAAAGTAGAGGAATGAGAAGGATGTGCTCCATCTTCTAATGCCAGAGGTGGCTCAAGAACCTGTATATTTTCAAACTTTTTTTGTCAAAGCTTTTGACTACTGGATAATCTGGTCTCACCGACTGTCAGCTCTGCCCACTGATTGTTTCCACTACTATATGCCTACCACTCCCCACACTTACACTGACAAGGACAGTCTAGATATGAAACGGCAATACAAACTATTGATCTCCACCGTAAAGTTTTTCTTTTCTTTTCTTTTTTTCTTTTTTTTTTGTTTTTCTAGTATCCCAGAAACAACCTGTGGGGGGTCAGCCCAGAAGAGCCGGAGCACCGCTGCCAGTCGCCGCCACCAGTATCTGTGTTTCTTGAAACACCTGCTGCCCTGCCTTGACTCGACAGTTCAAAAGCACCACCTTGTGTGGGACCCTCTGGAGCACCCCTGGAGCCAGTCTTCACCAGGTCAAGAGTTGTGGACATTCAAAGGGACTGTTGGTTGTGTGGGGGTGAAAGTGGTCTAGGCCCTAAAAAAAATCTGGGATGCCTTAATTTCTTTTTTTTTTATGTAAAGAACTTGACACTGTTGCATTTTTTTTCTCTCTTTTGATTGTTTTTTTTTTAAGACTGCCAAACGAAGTTTCTGTTGTGTAGACCCTGTTATTCATTGTTATTATGCTTCTTCTCCTATGTCTCTTCTCTGTGTGTGTGTGTGTGTGTGTGTGTGTGTGTGTGTGTGTGTGTGTGTGTGTGTGTGTGTGTGTGTGTGTGTGGGGGGGGGGGTATTTTGAATTGTGGGCTAGATTGGGACTAAGTGGTTTTCCTGGGCACTCAGGGGGATATTCTGGGTTGTTTTTTTTTTGTCCACTAGAATAGTTTTGAATAAACCTATCTCTTCTTTGTCCCCTATTACCTTCTATGCTCTCAGTCTATACTCGCTCTTCTTACTTAGGGCCCTTCCCCACCAGGTCGTGTGAACCAGTGTATGTATATTCGTGTAGTAAAGTTGTTGCATTGTCACTCTTGCCTCGTGTGGTTTGGTGGTGTGAACATTGAGGTGCTTGCTTTGCCGCACCCGTGCACTACAGAACCCCAGTCAGGAAACCCCCCCCCCTCCCCCCCCCCCCCCCCCCCCCCCCCCCCCCCCCCACCGACACACTGAAACTTCGCATGAACGTGATAAAAACCCTAAGATATCACATACTGGATGTGTGTGCGTGCGTGCGTGCGTGCGTGCGTGCGTGCGTGCGCGCGCGCGCGCGCGCGTGTGTGTGTGTATGTTTATTCATAGGTAAGACTTATTTTAACACTCTATTCAGAAAAGGAAAGTACAAGCCAATATAGAAGCTCGGATACATCACCAAATATATATGAATTAGAAATGATGAATAATCATAATAATGATTCCATACATTATGTATTGTTTCATTTGATGACGTGGTTACCTCGAAGGCAGAGAAAGAAGGAAAAGAGGATAGCAATCAGTAGGAAAGACACACACACACACAGAGAGAGAGAGAGAGAGAGAGAGAGAGAGAGAGAGAGAGAGAGAGAGAGAGATGGAGATAGAGATAGAGACAGAGATATATGCAGCAAATACTCTCTCTCTCTCTCTCTCTCTCTCTCTCTCTCTCTCTCACACACACACACACACACACACACACACACACACACACACACACACACACACACACGCACGCACGCACGCACGCACACACACACATGCCCTAACACAGGTTCAGCCAGTACCCACTGGTGCAATCACGGGCGGTCCTCTGGGCGTCGTTGCGCGCGCTTTTCGGCGTGCAAAATAGTGCACGTCACCAAAACCTTTCCAAAACAAACAAACAGACACACAGCAAGCAAACAAAAAAACCACCAGAACGGAACTGACCAAGCCTATCCATTACAAAATCCAGTCAATGACCATGACTTCAATCTCAGATGGAAGATCGCTGAGTGTGGGTCCGCAGGGGCTGGTGAGGCCGATCTGGGCCCGGAAGGAACGCCCACATGTGGGACACATGTGGGTGGGTGCTACAGTGGAGGTGGAGGTAGTTCTGGCCTTGCGCGCGCGGCTCGCTTTCTCTCAGCTTCTGCAGTGCGTCTCTTCTCTAATGTATATGTACCCTTTGTGATGCTGCTTCGCCAGGCTGGGCGGTCCAGGGCAAGCGACTCCCAGGTGTTGAGGCTGATGTTCAGGCCTTTGAGGAACACTTTGAGGCAGTCCTTGAAACGTTTCTTCTGCCTCCCCCCCCCCCCCCCCCCCCCCCCCCCCCCCCCCCCCCCTTTTGCGCTTGCCCTGACTCAGTTCTCCGTACAGCAGTTGTTTCGGCAGTCGACTATCTGGCATTCTGACGGTGGCCAGCCCATCTGGTTCGGGATTTCTGAAGGAGAGTGTAGATGCTGGGGATGCTGGCCCTTTCCAAGACGTCAGTGTCTGGGACTTTGTCCTGCCACTTGATGTGTAGGATTCTGCGGAGACAGCTGAGGTGAAAATGGTTGAGCTGTTTGGCGTGTCTGCTGTGTAGACAGTCCAGGTCTCACTGGCAAAGAGGAAAGTGGTTAGTACCACTGCATGATAGCCCTTCAGCTTGGTGGTTAAGGCTTAGTCCTCTCTCCGCTTCCAGACATTTTCACGGAGTCTCCCAAACACAGGAGCTGGCTTTGACAATCCTGTTCCTGACCTCTGCGCCAATGTTCACAGCTCGTGAGAGTGTGCTGCCCAGATAGGTGAAGTTATCAACTGCCTGTAAGTTCTGCCCCTTTACCGTGATGTGTGGTTCCTGGTAGGATTTACCTGGCGCAGGCTGATACATCACTTCGGTCTTTTTGGTGCTGATGGTGAGACCGAAGTTGTCGCAGGCTCGTGAGAGGCAGTCCATTTCGCTGCTGCATCATCTGCTCTGTGCTGGCATTGAGGGCGCAGTCATCAGCAAACAAGAAGTCCCCGATGATGATCTCTTTCATCTCTGTAACAGCCTGCAGCGCCTGAGGTTGAACAGCCCACCGTCAGTTCTGTATCTGACGTGTATACCACCCTGGCAGTCACGGAAGGCATCAGTCAGGCATCAGTCAGCATGGCAGAGTGTAGGGGTGAGAACGCAGCCTTGCTTTACGCCGTTGGCCACTGGAAAGGCTTCTGACGCGTCTCCATCATCCGGTACTTTCACCATCATGCCATCGTGGAACTGTCGGACGATCGTAATGAACCTGCTGGGACAGCCAAATTTCTCCATGATCTTCCACAATCCATCTCTGCTGACCATATCGAGGGCCTTGGTCAGATCGACAAAGGTCACGAAACAGATCGCTCTGCTGCTCTTGGCATTTCTCCTGGAGCTGGCGTGCAGCAAATATCATGTCTGCAGTTGCCACGTTCTGCACGAAAGCCACATTGGCTTTCTGGGAGGAGACCCTGCTCAAGGTGTAGTAGAAGGCGGTTGAGTAGGACACGAGCCAAGATCTTCCCAGCTATGGACAAGAGAGAGATGCCTCAGTGATTGTCACAGGACTGGCGGTTGCCTTTTCTCTTGTACATGTGGAGAATGTTGGCATCTTTCAACTGTTGTGGGACCCTCTCTTCATTCCACATGGACTGGAAGAGCTGGGTCAGCTTCTGTGTCAAGGCTGGGCCTCCTGATTTGTAAACTTCGGCAGGGATTGCATCAGATCCTGGCGCTTTGCCACAGAAAGGTTGTTTGATTGCCTTTCTGAATTCTTCTTCTCTGTGTGTGTGTGTGTGGGGGGGGGGGGGGGGGGGGGGGGGGGGGGGGGGGGGGGGGGGGTCTTGCCTTATCTCCACATGAGGTAGGGGTGCAATGGCCTCGTCGTTGATTGAGGCAGGGCGGTTGAGAACCTGGTGAAAGTGTTCAGCCCATCTCCCCAGAATCTGCTTCTTTTTTTGTCAGCAGCTGGGTCCCACCTACATTAAGGGGGGGGGGGGGGGGGGGGGGGAGGGGGGGGGGGGAGAGAAGCCAGGGACTGGGGTTCATACACAGCCTTCAGAGCGTCATAGAAACGCTTGGTGTCATGACTGTCTGCGTAGCCCTGGATTTCATCGGCCTCTTTGCTGAACCAGGCATCCTGCATTTCGCGAAGCCTCTTCTGCACTTTTTGTTTTGCGCTGGTGAAGGCATCATTCTTTTGTGATGGGGGGGGTCATTCTGGTGCGCTCTGAACAGCTGGTGTTTCTCTGACAGCAGTGTCTGCACTTCTGCGTCATTCTCATCAAACCAGTCTTGGTTTCTACGGGTTGCTGGTCCGCGGTGTTCGAGGGCAGTAAAGTAGACTGCATCTCTGAAGGCCTCCCACTGCTCTTCAATGCTGCTGTGGTCATCCTCTCGTGTCTTGGGCAGTCTGCCATCTAGGTCATTGGAGAAATCTTCTGCAACTTTACTATCCTTGAGCTTGGAGACGTTGAGCCTCTTTGCAGTCTTCTGACCTTGGGGTCTTCGCATGGGCAGGATGCGGAGTTTAAACTTTGACACGATGAGGCGATGATCAGTCCAGCAGTCGGCACAACACATGGCCTTCGTCACTCTCACGTCTCGCGCATCTCTCTTCCTGGTGATGACATAAGCAATCAGATGCCAATGCTTGGAGCGTGGGTGCATCCATGATGTCTTGTTGCGGTAGGGAGGCGGAACAGAGTGTTGGTGATGACAAGGCCATGAGTAGCGCACATCTTGAAAAGCAGGAGGCCATTGCTGTTGCAATTGCCAGTACCGTGTCTCCCAATGATCCCTTCCCAGGTCTGGTGATCGCTCCCCACTCTGGCGTTGATTTCATCGAGTACGATTAGCTTCTCAGACGGTGGGACTGCTGCGATGAGAGTGTCTAGTTCTTCGTAGAACTTGTCCCTGATGTCATCTGGGTTGGTCATGTTGGGGCGTACGCGCTGATTAGTGTTGCACTCTTCTTGTTTTCCAAGTGGAAGCTGGAGTGTCATCAGGCGATCGTTTATGCCCTCCGGGAGCTTGACAAGTTTCCGGGTGAGATGGGATCTGATGGCAAATCCCACGACTGCCTCTCGCAGTTCAGTGCTGCTGCGTCCGCTCCAAAAGAATGTATATCCTCCACCATATTCTGTAAGTTGGCCTTTGTCCGCTAGGCGTGTTTCGCTGAGTGCTGCTATGTCGACGTTGTAGCGAGCAAGTTCTTTGGCGACCAGTGCAGTTCTTCGTTCTGGTCTGTCTGCCTTGGCGTTGTCCAGTAGAGTTCGCACGTTCCATGTGCCGAGGTTGAGCACCTTTGTTTCTGTTTTCTTCATAGTTCGACCACTGGGAGGGACACCCCCACCAGCCGCGGTTTGCTGGCCAGGGTAAGGTGAAGCAGGCAATGTTTAGGGCACCTTTTCTAGCCCCTTCCTCTGTGCTATGGAGGTGAGCAGTGCGGTCCTAAAAAGGGCTGCTCAGACACCCAGGGGGCTGCCGAACTCCACTTCTGCTTCGTCCAGTAGAGAGCGACCACATGCCCTAGGCCGCCTGTGTGCAGGCTCGTGACTGACAGCTCCCAGTGTGTCCACACCTGCTGCCTTCGCCACTTGCCCATCGCCACAGGACTTGAGTTGCTCTGTGGGGTTTGAAGTCATGACTTGCGCTTGACTTGAATTATAGTGAGGGAGGAGAGTTGCGCGTCGTCAGCCTCACTCTCTCGCCCCAGTCCATCTGTGTCCAGTGGCAAGACGAAGTCGAGACGGCTGGAGATAGATTGGGGTGCAGTGGATGACCGTGACGTCTTTGTGTGTCTTGACACGCCCTGTGCGCTCCACAACGCGTTGCTGGGAATCGCCTTTCTGCCCGTTGAACCACAGTGGTTTCTTCCGCGCAATCCGCCGAATTCAGTTTGGCATACAAGGTAGACAAAGCCCTAGAGCTGAGGGTCGGTGGCCCGTCAACTGACCAGCTATGCTTGCGGTCTGCTCGCAAGACAGTGGAGACTGTGGGGGCGGGAACGTCCAGCTTCCCGTACAAGTCCAGAGGACTTGCCCACTGCCCATACATACACTGATATATACTGAGCCAGCAGTGACATACTAAAAACTATCATTTTTTCCCCTCCGCCCTCCTCTCGCCCACCCACAATCCAAGGAACAGGCAGCTCAACTGACACGGGGGCGAGACTACACCTCCATCAACGCCCTATGTGGCTATGATTTTCTTCATTGGGAAAAAAAAGCGAAGGCTATATTTCCAAAACGATCAAACAATAGATGAATGAATAAATAAGTAAATGAAAATGAATAAATATCTAAGTAAGTGAAGAAATACATGATGAAATGAATAGATAATTTTGATATTGATCAAACAATTAATCAACCAGTTCATCAATCAGTCAATCAATAATGCAA
Source organism: Conus betulinus (assembly GCA_016801955.1). NCBI lineage: Eukaryota > Metazoa > Mollusca > Gastropoda > Neogastropoda > Conidae > Conus > Conus betulinus. The sequence continues at coordinate 686,400 of JADBJO010000241.1, read as the reverse complement.
TCAATCTAATGCCACATCCGCACGTTTAAAATCTTTCACACCAAACATTCATTTGTTTGTTTTTGTTTGTTTGTTTGTTTACCAATGTTTTAAGCAGCAAAGGTGTTGGATAGGATGGCCGGGAACTCAAGAGATGTCCTGAACACGGGACCCGAAGTCCTGAATCCGTTGCCGGCGCACAACGTGTTTGGAGCAGTGTGTGAGTGCAATGTGTGTGTGTGTGTGTGTGTGTGTGTGTGTGTGTGTGTGTGTGTGCAGCACGGACTGCACTGGACAGTACTACACATCGATTCTGGTGCACACAAAAAACACATGGGGTCAAGCGGATCGCCCTGACAGACAGCCTAAAATGAAGTTGACACGGGTCCATCCGATCGGAACTCTGGTCCGTAGAACACAGGACGCACGTGCAGGACCGGTGGAAGGCGCACGGGATCGCCGCTAGCGCCACAGACGACGGTCACAAAGGGCGGGGTGAGAGGCTGATGGTCGACGGTCTCCTCAATGACATATCTGTTTATCTTGTCCATAAACTCCTGGACAAACTAACAGAGCCGTCACCAACCCTCCTAATGAAATAAGACATCAAAACTTCACTGACATGTAAGTTGCTTGTATTTTTTTTTTGTGACTGTGTCATCTGGCTATAGAAAACTTACGACACCGACACGTGAAACGACATGACAAAAAGACCAAAGAAGGTACAAGATGATGCGTTATGTTGCGTGTTCATCCATTCCTTGATGAGAGAATGCATTAGTTCCAATCTATGCGACCACTTGTCTTCTATGTCTCTAGCAAATTCGTTTGTTTAAAAAGAAAACGACCAATGTTTATATTTTACTGACCAAAGTAATGGGGATATTTCGTCTTCATGTTTTTCAATCTAACTTCAAGCGCTGTTATACGTAATGGGGTATGTTCGTCTCCATGTTTTTCAATCTATTCTTCAAGCGCTGTTATATTGTGTGTATTGAACCCAAGGCCTGAGTGGGGGGAACTTTTAGACCCGGTGGTAGTTAGAAGTGGCTGATTTTGAACTTGAGGGAACATAGACCTGGGGGAAATTTTGAGGGAACATAGACCTGGGGGAACATAGACCTGGGGGAACATAGACCTGGGGGAACATAGACCTGAGGGAACATAGACCTGGAGGAACATAGACCTGGGGAACATAGACCTGGGGGAACATAGATCTGAGGGAACATAGATCTGGGGGAACATAGATCTGGGGGAACATAGATCTGGGGGAACATAGACAGGGGAAACATAGACCTGGGGGAACATAGACCTGGGGGAACATACCCTGAGGGAACGGGAAATCAGGGGTGACATCCCAAATTCAGTGATCTATCAGGTGACAAAATATCATGACCGATTCTCTCTCTCTCTCTCTCTCTCTTCTCTCTCTCTCTCTCTCTCCTCTCTCTCTCTCTCTCTCTCTCTCTCTCCCGTCTATTTTAAGGGATATATTCAAAACGAGATGCAAAGCATATAAACGTACTCCCAGGTTATTTTGAATACGTGTGAGATATTCTATAGAGAGAAAAAAAAAAAACGTTTTGCGGTATAGCCGTTAGTAACGGCTATCTGGTAAACATCCGCCGTTATAGCCGTTTTTTCAGAAAGATCGGCAAAGTACTTTCTGAGATTTTTCATGAAGAACAAAACTGTTATGGGCCGTCATAGCCGTTAGTAATGGCTATAACGGTAAACTAAAACATCGGGCATAATCCGTGACCCATAATGAACATAACTACAAATTTTCAGAAAGATCGGCCAAGTACTTTCTGAGACATTCTAAAGAAGGAAAAAAAACTGTTATGGGCCGGTATAACGGTAACACATCGGGCATCAACCATGGCCCATAATGAACATGCCTACAAGTTTTCAGAAAGATCGGCCAAGTACTTTCTGAGATACTCCATAAAGAAGGAAAAACGTTATGGCCGTTAGTGACGGTTATAACGGTAAAATAACACATCAGGCATAATCCGTGACCCATAATGAACATATCTACAAATTTTCAGAAAGATCGGACAAGTACTTTCTGAGATATTCTAAAAAGTACAAAAACAGTTATGGGCCCTTATAGCCGTTAGTAACTGATATAACGGTAAACTAAAACATTAGGCATCATCCGTGACCCATAATGAACATATCTACAAATTTTCAGAAAGTCGGCCAAGTACTTTCTGAGATATTCTATAAAGAAGAATAACTGTTATGGGTCGTTATAGCCGTTATAACGGCTATAACGGTAAAATAGCACACTGGGCATCATCCATGACCCATAACGAACATACCTACAAGTTTTCAGAGAGATCGGCCGAGTACTTTCTAAGATATTCCATAAAGAGCGAAAACCGTTATTGGCCGTTATGGCCTTTACTATCATCCGTGACCCCATAATGAACATACCTACAAATTTTCAGAAAGATCCGCCCCGTAGTTTTGTCTGGAGCGAGTAGAACACATTTTGACCACAGACGGACGGACGGACGGACGGACACACACACACACACACACACGCGCGCGCGCGCGCGCGCGCGCGCGCACACACACACACACACTCACACGCACGCACACACACACACACACACACACACACGACACACACACACACACACACACACACACAGAGAGCATTTCTTCGTTCCCATTGTGAAGTACTCCCTGTTCTATAAGAACTGGGAGTACAATTAAAAAAAACAAACAAACAAACAAAATCCTAGAGCGCGCAACAGACAGGGTGCGCAAGGGGGTAAGACACATTTTAACACAAAACTCAGTGAAAATGGTTCAGGACTTGCAAAGGATGAAAGACAAGGCACTGACTGAATTTACAGATATTTATCCAAAACATTTCAGATACAAAAATATTAGCTTTCCCACACAGTCCAAGAAAACCTTGAAGGAAAATACATTTAATAGATAGATAGATAGATAGATAGATAGATAGATAGATAGATGGATAGATGGATGGATGGATGGATGGATGGATGGATGGACTGTATTTCGTTAAACCTAAAACAAGGGGGAATGGTGGGAACGCATGGCGGTGATTCAAATAATAAAATCATGTCTTAACATCACACACACACACACACACACACACACACACACACACACACACACACACACACACACACACACACATGCGCGCACAATCACACAGACACACACGCGCGCGCGCGCGCGCGCGCGCGCGCGCATACACACACACACACACACACACACACACACATACACACACCAGAGAGAGAGAGAAAGAGAGAGAGGGGGCGGGGCAAACACACACACACACACACACACACACACACACACACACACACGCGCGCGCGCGCGCGCGCGCGCGCGCGCGCAGATAGAGATAGATAGAGAGACAGACAGACAGACAGACAGACAGAGAGAGATGAATAAACGAGTAAACAGCACACGAAAAACCTGAATAAATATCACGAGACAGAGTTACGGTGAAATAAATGACACTCGGAGTTAGATTCAAGCTGTTGCACGCTTACTGACTTCAGGTTACCAATCTCATTTCATTAACTGTGCGCCTCCAGCGCTTATTTAAACATCTCTGACACAAGTCCAACCACTCTGACCAACACATGCAGCACCAGCTCGTATCGCCCCACAGTGATTCGACCAGACTGAAGATTAACCAGACCCTATGGAGCGCTGGACCAGTTTCATCCTGCCGTCTTCTTCGTGACCTTTACAAGCTATAGTTTGTTCCATACAGGACGCAGAACTCTCAGTTTGGTCAAGACGAAAGTCATCAACGTATGGACTCCTCCTCCTGACCATACCGTCCAGGGACCTGTAAGCTTCACCGACAACACATGGACAGGCAGTAGTCTTTTTCGGGATCAGGAAAGTGCCGAAAACTTCTTGGTGTCCTGGACGCCATCTTTCTCTTCGTCTTCTCCCTGGGGCTGTACCTGAGTGGCATGGTGGCGGGACAGGGTGGACTTGCGACTTTTCCTGGCAGCAGGCATGGCCCTGTCTGCTGTCGTCCTTTTCTCTATGGCCCGGTCCTGGAGTGGTGTGGGGTTTATTGTCAAGGCGCCTACGTCGTTCTCATGGTACTGAGCGCTGTGCTGCAGTCCACGGGATGGCCTTGTGTCATATCTGCTATGGGCAACTGGTTCGGTGTTGCAAGGAGAGGACTTGTCTTGGGCATCTGGAGTGCTTCGCCCTCCGTTGGCAGCATTGTGGGGGGCTCTGTTGGTCTCCAGTGTTGTGGACTATGGATATGAATACGCTTTCCTCCTTACGTCTTCGGTGTTATTTTCTTGGAGTGTAGTTGTCTTCTTTGGACTTGTGCCGACACCTCAGGAAGTGGGTTTGTCCACACTGGATGAAGAAGCTCTCTTACACGACTCTTCTGATAGACAGCATCACACACAACAAAAAACAGAGCGTGGCTAAATCATTGCAAAACCTTTCTCAGATTCTTTTCCATGCAAAGCAAACTAAGCAAGGAAATACTGACTGTATAAGATCTGAAATAGAATGCATCCGGTTAAAAAAGTTCACCACATCATTGCTATGGCACTAATGGGAATCAACCAGATAATGAAGGGGGCGTAAAATCATGCATTAATCACCAGCATATTAATCTCGTGGATACGAGAAAACTTCCAGCATGCAACCAAATTTCTGGAAACGATGTGATTCTAGAGACCCAGCCATGCCTGATACATGAAATACTGACAGGAACACCTTGTGATGACTTGATGTTTGACTCGCTAGAAAATAGTACCCATGAAAATGCATGGGACAACGAAAAAGAAACTGTACATTTACATCCGGACAACAATGACAGCATGAAACCAGTCGACGAAGTGATTTCCTATCGGAAGGAGAATGGATTCTAATCAGCCGTCGGAAGTATCCCCAGCACAAAGTAAAGAAGAAACAGCATCCGATACTGATGATGAAGCAGGTGGCACACCAGCCTCCCCTCCAACCAGACTTCAGGCAGTGAAGTTGTTCACAGTCATTCTGCTACCTGGTGTCATCCCGTATTCCATGGCTTACGCCTTCGTTAAAATGGTAAACTATACTTTCTACTTCTGGCTACCTTTCTACCTTTCTTCAGCACATGACTGGCCAGTAGCCACGGCTAATCAGCTGTCCATCCTCTACGATGTCGGAGGAGTTCTTGGTGCGACACTGGCCGGGATGTTGTGTAACAAACTGAACAAAAATGGACTGGTGGTCAGTTCCATGTTAGTGATGGGGCTACCCGTGCTGTATATGTACGGCCATCTAACCATTGTCGCCCATCTGGCTGTCAATGGCGTCATGCTGGTGATCATGGGGGCCAGCATAGGAGGAGCAGCCAACCTCATCTCCACAGTCATCTCCACCGATCTGGGGCGGCAGAGAAAGCTGTGCAGGGCAGCTCCCGGGCCCTGTCCATTGTGAGCGGCATCATAGAGGGGACAGGGACGTTGGGCGCCGCTCTGGGACAGCTGGCTGTGCCTCAGCTGAACACCGTGTTTGGGTGGACCTCAGTGTTCTATATGATGATGGCGGCGGTGTTTTTGACTGTGGTCAACATTTGCCACATTACAGTCGCCGA
>JADBJO010000241.1:645801-675801 GCA_016801955.1 Conus betulinus | reverse complement strand
GCACTGAGTTCAATTATTGCAAATAAAAGTCCGGAAGGAACTTGCATTACACTGCTTTATGGAAACAGTCTTGGGGATGTTCAAACGTATTTTGAGTTTTGATGCGGCAACCAATGATGGAATCTCACACAGCAGTGTGTAATCCAGCCTGTGTCAACTGGTAGTGCGCACGGGGGGGTCTTGGTGACCTCGTTACCGCGCGGGATAAAAAGTGCAAAGTTGCGTTAACTGTGCCTGTTTTGCATCAAGCTTGCTGGCGACACAAGATGTGTAAAATGAAAAATTCTTTTTTTCCCGTGCAAGAGCAGTCTCTCAAGTGAGTTTTATGCCCCTTCTTTTGGCTGTTTAAGCGCGGGGTTGGTTACTGTCAGCCCTTTTCTCACCATGCCACCACGACGAAAAACTTAGCACCTTTGACAAAACCAGGGCGATTGCGTGGATACAAGATGGCATTGCAAAGGCTGAAGTGGCGACGACTTGGTGTGTGTGCATCATTCAGTTATTGTTAGACTGAATCAGCGTTTTAGGGCGACCAACAGCGTTGAAGAGAGGCCACGGTCAGGTCGGCCTAGGCAGACTACTCCCAGAGAAGATCGTTTCATCGAGAGGCAGGCCCTATATTGCAGCGGGATACCACCACTTCCACCAGCATCCAAAGGCAGCTTCGTATGGCAAATAACACCATCTCCTCAGCCGTCAAGCCATACGAAACCGTCTTCACCACTTCGGCCTCAGATCACGTCGCCCAGCTGTTCGACCACGACTGCTAGCAGCCCATAGGCTGGCTCGCCGAGCTTTCTGCCATCGTCATGTGAGATGGAACCAACAACAGTGGTCCCAGGTCCTCTTTTCAGATGAGTCGCGGTTTAGTCTTGAACACAATGACGGCCGAACTAGAGTTTGGAGGCGTGTTGGTGAACGTTACATTGATGCAGCTGTTCGCCAGACCAGGGCCTTTGGGGGGATCTGTTATGGTATGGGGTGCCTTCAGCCTCCCACAAGACACCACTCTACCATATTGATGGAAACCTCACAGGCATCCGCTATCGGGATGAAATCCTGGCGCCTTTCGTTGTTCCGACCATGCAACGGATAGGACCCATGGCAGTCTTCCAAGACGACAATGCTCGGCCACATAGGGCCCGGGTGGCCGAAAACTTCATTGTGCAGGCCGGCATCAACAGGATGATCTTCCCGGCGTATAGTCCCGACCTCAATCCCATCGAGCATATGTGGGATGAGTTGGGGAGACGTGTGAAGGAGAACCATCCCACCTCCCAGAGACCGCCAGGATCTCTTCCAAATGCTGCAACTGGAATGGCAGAGAATCCCTCAGAGGGTCATCAGAACACTGGTCAACTCGATGAGGAGTCGCTGCGTGGAATGTGTCTCGCCAATGGCGGTGGCCACACCCACTATTGAAATGATTTTGTGAACTGAACAGATTTTGCGAACTTTGATTTCGACCCATCCTCTGTTTAATTGTCTGTAAATCAACAACCGTTCATTCGATCCCAATGAAATTCAATGTACGTTGGAACGACTTTGTGCTAAATGGCATCTATTTTCGTGATCAACTTGTACCAACACCAAACAGTCCCTGACAAGGACTAAAGTAATGCCAGATAATGACGACTGGTCTTAGCAGAGACGGATCAAAGAAGAAAAAAGACAGAAAGAAATTGAAAATGAGTAGTACGTGTCGTTGCGTGGAGCTGACCACTGTACCTAAAGACACTTTAAAAAAAAGGCTTCAAGAAAGCTTCAGAACAATTCCGTGACTGGATTTTTTTTTACATGCTGGTGTTGGTAAAGGATGTTAGGTAGGCCAACACACGTGTGTAGTGTGAGGGCACATTGGGATCGCCACACGTAAGGCCCGTACGGGCGAGTGCAGCCAGCACCTGACTGGACCCACAGGTACAGAACAGAGGTGCTCCTGAGTCCCCCTGCAATGGAGATCGCTGTGACCATCTAAGGGCCGGATTTCCAAAGGCGTTTCATTTAGGTGAACACAGGGAGGAAGAGAGCGAGCTGACACGTGCAAGTATGTCAGATATGGAAAGGATGGTTTTTCTACCCTAAATTACTTTACGTTTTCTACTGTAATTATTCTCTCTTGTTTGTAAATTGTTCACACATATTCTTGTTGATGACGTAATTGTTGCTTCCGCTCTCTTCCTCCTATTTTCATGTTATTCATTTTATCTCTCTTCTACTTTTTTGTATGTTTCCTTAAAAAAAAAAGTTCAGCTATGAGCTGAAATGTTTAGTATATTTTTAATGTATTTAACCGCAAATATATTGAAAATGCATATTTGAGCACAGTGTAGGCCTAGGGCTTGTTATTGCTCATCTGTCCGGGCAACTATGAAGGTATTCTGTTTCTTTGTTTCTTGAATAAAGGTTATTTAAAGCAGTGCATCAGAGAGCTTGAAAACAACTTTCTGTATTTTGTTGTCAACCAATACCTAACCGGTTTCTTGTACCTCCAAGGAGTTACGACCCCAATTCACAGGTCAACTCACACGAAGGACTGGAACGGACAAAAAAAAAAATCGTGTTTTTCTGGCCCCTACAGAGCCCTGGTGAACAACGTACTGCCGCTGACCTCAGGAGCACACACAAGCCTGTCTGTCCATCCTTCCTTCCGTCTGTTTCATTCATCCATCCGCCGCCCATCTATCTATTGTTTGCTTGCTTATTCATATATTTGTCTGTCTCTCAATCCGTCTACTTACCTATCCACCTAACTTACTAACCAATCAACCAACCTACCAACCAACCAACCTACCAACCAACCAGCTAAGTAAGCAAGTAAGCCAGTCACTCACTGACTCACTCACACACTCACTGACTCACTCATTGACTTACTGACTCACTCACTAAGGCACTCACTCACTGTCTGACTCACTCACTCACCCGCTAATTATGTTCTTTCGTGTGTAATCTTGAACTGGAGGAAAAATCAACGAAAGACGAACATGGCGGCTTGAGATGTAAAATCGGCCGAGGACAAACGAAGGAAGGGGGAGGGGTGAGCTGTCTTGTCGTGTCACCCAGCCTCAAATGGACACGTTGGCAGTAGATGGAACGATTCGTATCAGTCTTCCTTTCGCCGGGGAGTAGCTTCCGTTTGATCATTCGTCCTTCCATCCCATACGTAGCTGACCGTCCACAAGTAAGCGTCATCTTCGCCTTTTCGTCTTTTTTTTTTTAAGCAAGGGTTAAATGCAACGCGATACAACATAGCGAGAAATGGGACAGACAGGATTTACTCCGTAACGAGAAGTTTGTTTGCCTGTTTCAATTTATTTTACCACAACTGATCACACGTGGCTTTCTCGGCACGCTCACCATAATGAAAAGAAAAGCTTGTCATGTCAAAGTGCATTAACACATAAAAATTGGATCAGATAAAAGAAGAGAAAGAAACTATAAAGCGCGTGTACAATAAAAATGTTCAACAAATGTCTCAACAAAACAGATGAAATCAAAGCCAGACACGTAAGAAATAAAATCGTTATCATGCATTTTAGAAAGCAGTCCATTCACATTCCAGTGAGAAACGAAAAAGTGTTTATTTCCTTACAAGTGTCAGTGTGACATGATTTATCATTTCCAGAGGACAAGGATATGAAATCAATATATTTAGAAGACACATCGCCATCTGTCTTAGCGACATTTTCCACCGGCAGTGACACCACCGAGTTGTCCTCAAAAACACACGATCTTACGGCTCGTTTCACGTGCACATGTCCTGGGAAGAAACAACCGGTGTCCGCTCATTGTTGATTCCCTTCGCTGTTGAGGACACAGAAATAGACTTAATTTTCGACCGGCCGAGTTCTACCTTAATTCCACAAGCCCTTTGCCAGTACCTATGGTGTATCGCTTGCCATCGATGAGGAGATTGTTAAAAAACTCACGTAGCACGTTCATCTTCACTCCTGGCTTTCTTAAGGTGAGGTGTTAAATTCCTTCTTAGGTCTCGCACTCTAGTGGAAAAGTTCTCTGAAATGGAAATATTGTTCCTTGTAGTTTACGTTCTGCTTTGCTTGCACAAAAACACACCGTGCAGTCACAGGAGAGTCCGGCCTATTGTTCAATCGATGTACCGTATCAAATTCAACATCCTGAGACAAATCTATTTTATCGGTAAAGAGATCCTTCAACACATTTTCGCACCTAATTTGTCGGTAAAGAGGTCCTTAAACACATTTTCGCACCTAATTTGTCGGTAAAGAGGTCCTTAAACACATTTTCGCACTCCACAGGAGTCTCGTTGTCCCAACGTGGTAGTCCATAGACGATGAGGTTGTTGCGCGTGGAACCTCCCTCTAGGTCATCGGTTTTCTTCTCAAGCTCCCCCATCTTCTTGGTCAAGTCCTGGTTCTGTCTCTGCAGACTGGTGACCTCCTCCTTCAGCCTCTTCAGCTCCTCACGCATGGCAACGTAATCCTCACGAAGGGCATGCGTATCAAGTCTGACATCGTCGAACTTCGCGTCGGATTTACGCTCACTAGAGTTCAGGTTGCCCATAATGTCGAACAGCGAAGGCTTCTGTCAGTCGTGAAGATGGCCAGGTTTTTCCATACTGGCTCTGCTGCTAGCCGCTCCTCCACTGGCGCTGGTCAGCTGGGTCGGCCTGGTGCTGTCTCTGGACTGGGAGGGGTTAGGACCAGCATTGCTCTACACGTCAGCAATGTAAGAAGTAAATTCCCCCAGAACAAATAGGAGAGGAGCAGTCCTAACATAGCACCGTCACATCTGCACTTCGGTCTCAACATGGCGACGTGCATCGGTGACTTCCGTCTTGGCCGTTTCAATATGAAACGCTGGAACGCTGGCAAAAAAAAAAAAAAAAAAAAAAAAAAAAAAAAAAAAAAGCCAGAGAGAGAGAGAGAGAGAGAGAGAGGGGGGGGGGGGGGGGGGGGGGGGGGGTGCGTGTGTGGGGAGGGGATGGGGCGGGGATGGGTGGGAGCGGGGTGTGAGTGTGTGTGTGGGCGTGCGCACTGTAAGGCGAGACAGCAAGAAGCAGAGAGGGGGACGGGGGATGTGGAGTCGCTACAGGGAAAGTCATGCAACTTTCACGTGCAAGCAGTACTCACCAGTACGCTAGAAATCCAGTTCCCAACTTTTCATTTTTCACAGTGTCGTTCGTGTGGCCCTTTAAACCGCACAAAAGTGAGTCTCACAAATGAAAAGCAACGGTCTTCTGCTCGATCAGTCCATAGCAGGTACGTGTATCATTATCTGGTTAGAAGCACACGATTTTTTTTTTGTTTGCCTGTACCCCAGTCGGGAAAAATCTTCTTTAGTAGTCCCTTCCCATAAAAGGGTTACCTTCCATCAAAGTACGTTTAGCTGCAGGAAATATGAAAATGTTCCAAGATGTGAATGAAACATACAATGTCCTTTAGAATTCATCAGCAACTAACTGTTTAGTATCAACTTTTAACATTTGACAGAAAAAAAAATGCTCTCGTTCTGGATGAAGGAGCTTCTAAAAGAAAAACCCTTCCCTCAGTCGCAGGGTAGGAGTCGGAAATCTTTCCTGTATCAAAATTTCTCAAAAATGTTGCCATGGATCGGGTACAAACAAATGTAAAACAGTAATATATAGATATTTGTGCGACAATAAAAAAAAAATCGAAGAAAACAAGTCAGGTTTCACAAAGTCAATGTTTACGATCATAAACGTCCAATTTTGAAGGGAAGGAATTCTCATACGAGGAAAGCGGGATAAGGAATATCTTGGCGTTATCGTAAAATTTCGTTTCTGTGTATCTGCGACGCGGAGAAATGAACCGTTTGAATAATAAACCAAACGTAGGGTGCTCGATTACGATTATACCAATACGTTTCCCCAAAACACTGCATTTCACGTTTTACAAAACGAACAGAATAACAGCAAGATTAAACGCCAGTAGCCTTTCGCACTCTTAAATTTCAACATCTCTTTAATGTTATTCACTACAAAACCTACGCACACGTAAATCTCGGCAGGTCCCTGCTCTTGAAATGGTCTTGAAATCAAAACAAAAAGATTTCCTCATTTTTTCGGACTCCCTTTTTGCTTTGGGGGCCACTGCCGGCCGTAGCCTGAAGCACCCTCAGCTGCTGAAGTTATTTGAACTGTACACCTCCCTGACATCAGATGGATATAAGATAGGTTTTGCTTCGCTTCCCAGCCCTGTGGGCATTCAAGGCGATGAGGTGGCTGATCACCTTGCCAAGAGTGCCAGAAAGAGAGAGAGCTGAAAGGAGCCCGCTGAAGTCCTGAATATCCATTTAAAGTGTTTCAATAGACGGACGTTGTATCATGGACAGTGGCTGAGATACGCCCATGTCTAGATAGAGTAATCACAGCAATGCTGGCAGGCGTGAAACCTGTCCCGTCTCACATCACACATCAGGGGGTTCTTTGTAAATGGATAAAGAAAAGAATAAGCTATAATCCCACAGTAAGAGCGTGTGTGTGTGTGTGTGTGTGTGTGTGTGTGTGTGTGTGTGTGTGTGTGTGTGCGCGCGCGTGTGTGTGTGTGTGTAACTGTGTTATGTGATGTGGATGTGTAATTGTATTGTGTGGTGCGTGTGTGCGTGTATGTGAGAGAGAGAGAGAGGGGAGAGAGAGAGAGAGAGAGAGAGAGAGAGAGAGAGAGAGAGAGAATGTATCTCCTTGTAGCTATTGTTTAGATTAGATGCGTGATTATTAAACAGCTGAAGTATTTACAACACTACATTCAACATTCGTATAGCTGGAATAGTCTTATGGATGTTTAGCAGACTATCTGTAAAGACAGGTCACTCTTTGGAATCAGATGTTTACACAGACAGCTGGGATGATCTTCCTAATATTAATCGTTTTGCTACCAATGATACCTCAAGATTTCATCCTCCAGTACCATCTATAAAATGCAGATAGCTGGAGTGGTCATCTTGATATAAACCATTGTGTTACCAATGATTACTCCAGATTTGAACATTCCACCTGTCAGTACCACCTATAAATGTACATAGCTGAAATAGTCTTATTGATATGAATCGTTCAGTCACCAATGATAGCTCGAGTCTTCTCCCTTCAATACCGCCAGTAGATGTAGGTAGTTGAAATGGTCTTACTGACATTCAGAATCGTTTTATCACCAATGAGAATTCAAGAGTTTGCCCTTCAGCACCATCCATAAATGTAGACAGCTGAAATGATATCAATATGTATCGTTCTGTTCCCAGTGTCAGCTAGTGATTCACTCTTCAGTACCATCTATTACTGTTGGCAGCTGGAATGGTCTTCATGCTAATCGTTCTGTTACCAGTGAAAGCTCTCGAATCATTTGTAAATGGGGGTAGCTGAAATGGTTTTAATGGTATGAATCGTTCTGTTACAAGTGATACCTAAAGATTTCACCCTTCGGTACTATCTATAACTGCTTTTAGCTTGACCGATCTTGCGGACATCTGTCACTCTGTCAGTAACAGTGGTTCAAGATCTCACTTTACACATTTAATATCTCATACATGGATTTGAGGAATCGTTGTTTGGGTGTCTGTGGAAGATTAGTGAAGACATCCTAAAGCTGGAGTTAAAGAGATCTCTGGTGGTGACCCTGTGTGCCAAAGAGCATGAACAGTTGCTAGTGACCCGGATTATAGTTTTGGCTTGCACCAGATTAATTGACAGCGCCAGCACACACACACACACACACACACACACACACACACACACACACGCAGAGGGGAGGGGAGAGGAGGGGAGAGGAGAGGAAGGGGGAGGAAGGGAAGGAGAGGGGAGGGGAGGGGGAACGGGGATGGGGGGGGGGGGGGAGTTTTCTTTGTAAATGGATAAAAAAAGAAGAGAAGAAAAAGCTATAATTTCTCAGCTAAACTTGAACAAAGCACTCTTAGTCAAAAATGAGCTATATCATGTTAAACGAATACGACAAATTATATGGGCAGTTCATACGGATTTCTCTTTTTAATCACCTTAAAAAAGAAAAGATTTCCCAGGTAAATGCATTGAATGGTTTTGGAATGGGATAATGAAAATAAACTGTATTATCTCGAGACGAAAATCCCTCGTGAATTTATTGAATGGTTTTGGAATTAAGATAATTAATGCTGCACTATTTCGAAAAAGAGATTTCCCAGATACATTTGTTAAACAGTTTTAGAATTGAGACGATTTGAAAAATGACGCAATACGAATGTTTCCAGAAACAACTGCACACGGAAGGAGCTAAGAGGCGACCTCTGCAAGAGCTTGAAGCCGTCAGTACTTCAGTGCAGTCTGGGTCGTCGCAAGTGTGCAGTGAGCAGTTTTAGACGAGGACTTTGACTGCTTGGTGCTTGGACTCATCTTTACCAGAAGGCACGCGGCAAAAGATCGGCCTAGAACTCATAACAACTAGTTTGCAGTATCACTGAAATGTATGTAAAAGAAAGCAAGACCAGAGCGTTTGAATCTTCGGTAAAAGAAGACAAGTCTGGTTTGCGAGGACTGAAACAGACAGAAAGGGCGTACGCGTTGTGAGGAAAATTAAGCGCATACGGAAACGTCAAAACAAGTGCCAGGGCAAGTGTACTGTGTTGAAACCGCATGGCGCCCCGGACAGACGATCCAAGTCCTCCCACGACTTCGGAGCACGTGTGCCAGGCAGCTGAGACTGGTCGTTGGCCCCTAGCATGTAGGGCTGTGTTCGCCGTGGACTCTTTCCTCGCCAGCCCCAATATCATCACTTCCCAGGAACACGAAACCCGCCTCATCACCGCAGCTTTGCAGACAAACCAAACGGACTTCCTGCGAGGCTACGTCAAGAGAGGCTACTCGAAATCGCGCGAGACTTTCGAGTCTATCATGTGGTATACTGTCGAGAACGGGTTGACTGAATTTTCTGCCAACACAATCGTCCGATTTCGAGGGTCTTTTGTGTACCGCTGGCAGTGGCTGATGAGATCTTGAGGCATCTTCTGATGGACGATCGTTGCCTGTCAGACTGCAAGAAGCTAGTGCCTCTGCTGCCACTGACGACGCCCAGTCCGGGAGGTGTTGAATTTACGGGGACGTGTGCGGGAACTATGTACACCGCATCTCGCGCCCAGAAAGGCAGTTTAGACAGACAGCTTCCATGACCGTGTTGAAGACATTCGCCAGGTCCAGTCTTCCGAAAGATCGGAAACCCCTCGCGCGCACCCTGCTAATCATTCCTGACGGAGTTTCCAGCTGAGGTTAAGGAAGATGCCCTCAAGAAGGATCAACACAAACTTGGCTAGTACAGTGAATTTAAATTCAAGTAAATTGAAAAAAAAAAGCCTTTGCGAATTACATAATTCGGGTTTTGTTCAAAAGTGTATAGAAAAGACGTTATTCGAAGTACAAACAGGTAAACTGTCGTCTTATGATACCTGGATCTAGTTGTGTGGGTAAGTTCAGTCGTACTGAGGATGACCAACAAGTCGGGTTTTGTCCGGTAGTGCAATCTCAGAGAGAGAGAGAGAGAGAGAGAGAGAGAGAGAGAGAGAGAGAGAGAGAGAGAGAGAGAGAGAGAAGCGTTTGAGGTCCGAGTCTAAGTTGACGAAAAGAGAGGAAGCTTTTTACGGTCGTCCTTTAGACAGGATCCACATCACTTCAGACTAAACGCAACCATGAAAAACTTGATGCGCGTCATATTTAGAACTGTTTTAGAGTGTGTCATCCTTAAAACTACTGGGTAAAACCAAATCATTATGCTCTCTCTCTCTCTCTCTCTCTCTCTCTCTCTTACACACACACACGAAGCGTAGTTATTTATTTTGCTAATCCTTTTGTAATTCAATTGGGATTCTTGGTAGATTTTGACAGTTTTGAAAAAGTAACTCTACTTATTACATGATATTATTTCATTACATCATTTTTTTTCCCGAAGTAATTTGAAAAGCATACAAGAATACGTCCGTGAAGTCCTGAAAATGGCCTCTGGCTCGCTGTAACTAACTCCGGCCCTTTCATCCTAATACCATGAGTGTGGAAAACCCTGTAATCTAGCACAAGAAGTGACAGAGACATACTTCGAATCCTTGCCGTCTGTCTTGAAGAAATGGAACTCGTCAACATGTCTAAAGAGTTTCTCCGAGTATACAACTCTCTCTCTCTCTCTCTCTCTCTTTGTGTATGTGTGCCCCCCCCCCCCCCCCCCCCTCCCCTGTGTGTGTGTGTGTGTGTGTGAGAGAGAGAGAGAGAGAGAGAGAGAGAGAGAGAGAGAGAGAGAGAGAGAGAGAGACGCGCATACAAGTGTGTGAAGATGAGGTATAGTGTGATCACTATGATCATTACACATCGACACTGGAAACCTCGGGACTCCGCCTTACACTAACCCTAATGCGTATGAGTAAACGAGATTTCGGTGAAGACAAAGATGTTCTTGAAACCACATGCTGTCCACAATGCGGAATCAGGTAAATCTTACGTAATTCATATATGTTGATTCTTCGCGTTTTTCTCTCTCTTAAATACAGTGCATTCTCCATAATCCTAGACGAAAGGCAAAGGCTGCAGATCTGACTTAAGTCTACCAAGCCTAGCAACAAATATGTGATGGGAATACCCCTGGTGACATTTGTACGTCCATCATACGTCTCTTTAGTTAAAATCTAATTATAATTGGCCAGTCACCTTGGTGGGAAATCATGGGGTTTTATTCCCATCACAACCATTCATTTGTGAGATCTTTTATACCCCGACCGGTTCCTGCCCCGTGTAGAGTTTCCTACGGACTCTTATGGAAAGACTGGAACACAGTCGAGTCTCGTTCACGTAATGGACGGAATCTCCGAGTGTTGCTCAAATTTCCTGACCAGTGTTGCAGGTATCAGTATCTCTTGAGCCCAGTTAACGCTGGGAAGTATTGTGAAAGTAAGCGGAAAGTATAATCCTGCCATGTAGTCTTGGACTGTAGCGTTTGCGGTGCTGCCGGTTAATTAATTACGTACACACCTCGCATTCAAAATGCAGACCAGACTCGCGGTGCCAAGAAGTCCAAAACTTATAATTGACCGAAATGGTTGAGTGCACACACTGAACCTGCCACCCATCATTCTAGCTCTCGCATCAAACACTACACAACTTCACACGCATGCGCTCTCGTCAGCACTAAATTCCCTTTCTTCCTTCAAAATGAAACTCAATGAAATTTACACCTAACAACTATTATTGCATACCATCCCAAATCCAACTCGAGATCTTTGAAACTATTAAACTTTTAACCACAAAGTCAAATTATTCTTTTTCAGAATTAACTCAACTTCAGATTCTTAAAGGAACATTTTTTTCCAAGCTCAAGAACACATGTATGAAACAAATCATTTTCCTTCTGAATTACCTCAACATCAAATCTCTAAAGCAACTTTTATGTTTGAAAATACGAGTATGAAGCAACACCAAGTCGTCCTTGACAATATTTTCTACATTTTTTTTCTGTCACCAGCTGTTATTACAACTCGTTGTGTGTCAAAACATTATGCCATACCGCAAATAACAATAAATGGAGCAGCGAGTATAAAAATGAATGAAACATACATCATTATCGTAACAATGATTGATGAAAACTTTTCCTTCTACCAATTGTGTACACATAAATCAAACAGCAAAAAAGAGGTGAAAATATGCACTGGTACTACATTTCTAATGCATTGAAACAATCGCAAACAAACCCCCTTTTGTTCTTCCTCTTTTCTTTTGTACACATTTATTTTGTGACAGACTTTAACTCTTTGTAGTTAGACTATGAATAATTCCAACAAAGATATCTTCAAATAATTTTTACGCTCGGTGGTTTTCTGACCCTGTCAGATTTTCTGATTTCTGTAATGTCTGACGGTCTTCCTGAAATTAAAACTATTTGAGTTTTTAGGCTGTTGTCAGTCACTTGACCTTGATTGTCTGTGTGTCAACTGTTTGGTTTTGTGTGGCTGATTTATCATGCATGCGGATGTACGGTTTAGTGTGGGACACATTTGCACTTATACTGTGTGCCTGTTCAATGGACAATGACCTGTGACCCTGTTTTCTCACAACGTTTATAAGGTTCTGGTTCAAAGTGAATTGAGAATTTGTCTTGTTTCCTTCGTTGCAAGGGGACTTCGTCTCCAACTGTGATGTTGCTTTCTTTTGCATGTCTGTGTGAGTTTGTCTTTTGCTTTTCTAGCTCTTTCTTTAGACTGTCTACATCGCAGGCAGCTTCATATAGCTCGGCTTTTGTTTCTTTTCTAACTTCTGGTTGTTTAATTTGTAGTGTCCTCCTGAAAAGTAATTCTGCTGGGCTAACATCGGTTGTTTGGTGTGGCGTGGTAAGGTATGCCACAGAAAATGTGTATATAGTTCTTGTTTCCAGTCCTCCTTCTCTGCTAGTGCTGTTCTGATGACTTTTATGATTGTTCTATTTGTCGCTCAACTTCACCGTTGGCTTGCGGCCACAACGGAGTTGTGTGATGATGTTCTTTCAAGAAGTGGGCAAAACTCACCTGAAACAAACTGCGGGCATTTATCTGTTGTGAGTGATACGGGCAGACCATGTGTTGTGAATACATTTTCCAGTGCTGAGATCATGTGTTTTGTCTGTGTTGCTCACAGGACTGTGGTCTCAAAGTACCGACTGTAATAATCGACTGTGACGTCAGAATCGATTCATCACTTGGCAGTGGCCTCAAAATGTCGATTGCTATGTCATCCCATGGTCCATCAGGTAATTTTTTTCGAGCAACTGGTGCCTGTCTTGATGGTTTGGCCACCACTTTGCAAGCATGGCATGATCTTATTCGTTTCTCAGTATCACTATCAATTCCCGGCCTCCAGATTTTCGTCCCGAGTCTTTCTTTTGTTTTCACAATTCCTTGATGACCTTCGTGGGCACTTTCTCTCTGACTTTTTTTCTGGGATCACAATTCTACTTCCTCGTAGAACCAGTTTTCCTAGACATGCGAATTCATCCTTTCCAGTTTTGTATGCCTGGTTTGCGCAATTTTCCACCACTTGCTTGTTTGAATGCATTGTCAAATGAATCATTTCGCTATCATTTGCAGCTAATTTTTCAATTTCACGTGGGGTGAGTGCATTTGGGACAGCTTTTTTTGCCACTAAGTAGATGTAATCTTCTACTTCATTCTTCTGCGCCTTATTTTGCCTTCTTTGTTTCATCGAGCGTGACATTGGGTCTGCTACGTTTTGAGTTCTCCGTCTGTATCTCACTGTGAGGTGACAGCTTTGTAATCTCAATATCCAACACTCGATTCGCAGTGATGGTTCTGATCTCTTCGAGTAGATGGATTCGAGCGGCTGGTGGTCTGTTTCAAGAGTGAAATCTATGCAAAAAACCAGACCAGACCTTTCGCAAGACCAGACCAATGCCACTGCTTCTTTTTTTCAATTTGTGAGTACCTTCGCTCTACATCAGCGGGGCTGCGGCTTGCATAGCAGCAAGATTTACCCACTCCATTCTGTGTCTGAATCAAGATTGAACCTAAACCGACTAGGCTTGCATCAGCAATTCTTGTTGGAGCCTGTTAATTGAAATATGCCAGTTCAGTTGCGTTTGCCAAGTCATCTTTCAGTGTTTTGAATGCCTTCTCTTGCTCTTGCCCGTAAACGAGGTAATGTGTTGCTTATGGCCCAGCCGACCGCGAAGGGCCTTATCTGGGCTGTCACCACTTTAAAATCAACTCACACAGCCCGTGTAACGAAAAGTTTGAACTCCCCGAATGGTTTAACTCCCAGGAAGTTAAATTGTTCATATGCAGATTTTAACTCCCCGGGAGTTACACTAGAATATAAAAAAACTAACTCCCTCTGTGTTTCAGTTTGACTCCAGGGAAGTCATTCTGACATACACCAGAATGACTCCCACTCACCACCCACTCCCCGCACTTCGCTACCACCCATGCATCTTTATATATATATATATATATATATATATATATGTGTGTGTGTGTGTGTGTGTGTGTGTGTGTGTGTGTGTGTGTGTGTTTCGAAAGGCCTAGGAGCAGGCAATACAAATAGATGTGCCTTTGAGAGGGATTACCATGGTTCCCCCAGGCAGCTAGTAAAGGTTTCTCTCATATTTATAATACATTTCCCATTTTCTTCATTTTTTTTTTGTTTTGTTTTCTAAAAGTTTAAATCTTTGCCAAGTCATTACTCTAACGACTGAAGAATTGTTAGCCTGCACTTGTTTTCCCCCACTATTTAATTGTTCAGCATTATATATATAGGCCTATATATATATATTTTTTTTTTCCTTCTTTTTTTTTTTCGAAATCGCGCGCGCGCGCGCGCGTTTGTATGTGTTGTGTGTGTGTGTTTTTATGCACGGCCACAGTTCTCAACCGATCGACACCAAATTTGGTAGGCCTATCAAGCATCCTTAGCACTCCGGGAAGGTCATGGGCTATTTAGTTTGGGGCGGCACCGTTTCTAGGGCGCAGAAAAAGTAAATATTCAAAAAAATTCGGAGCCATAGTTTTCAACAGATCGACACTAAATTTCGCATAAGGCATTCTTGTCACCCTGGGAGTATAAAGAGCTATTTCGTTTTGGCGGCACTATTTCTAAGGCGCAGCAAAATCAAATATTCAAAAAGTCGGAGAGCTCCACCCTACCAACTGAACTAAGTTCTCAACCGATCAACACCAAATTTGGCACAAAGCATCCTTGGCACCCTGGGAGTGTCACGAGGTATTTACTTTTGGCTGGCACTGTTTCTAGAGCGCAGCAAAATTAAATGTTTGAAAAATCGATTTCTGCCTACAGTAAGTACAGTGAGCAGGGACACAAAAATTACAATGTTTCCACTCCACGTGGCACAGTGTGTATTTGTGTGTGTGTGTGTGTGTGGGGGGGGGGGGGGGTAACGGGGGGGGGAGGAGGGGGGGGGGGAATCTGTGTGTGTGTGTGTGTGTGTGTGTTGTGTGTGCACGGCCACAATGACCGCAGGACATTCCACACTGCCTGTAACTCCAGGTAGTTTATATGTTGCTTGCATCCTGTTTCGCCCACACGCCGCTTGCTGTCAGAGACTGAAGGCTGCCTCTCCATCTCGAGCTGGACGCGTCCGTTGCAAACCCATTATTAGCTGTGGGGGTGGTTGACGAATCGGAAAGGGAGATGGGGGGAATGAATGCCCTTCCAGTAGTACAGATTGTCCCTCGCTTCTCGGTGCAGTCGCACCCGTTTGAAGAGAGATGCGCTGGTCTCTCTGTAAACTGCATGTGGGGCGGCTTGCAGTTCGCGAGAATGCAGTCTGGCTAGGGACGCACCATGGGAGGCGAAGGTGGTCTTGCCTAGGAAAGCCAAAAGCTGCCTTGCAAGGACCACTGGGCGTAGGGACAGTTTTTTCCGCTTGTAAAAATTGTCGTGTGGGCAGTTGGTCACAGTAATAACAGATCTGGCGAGTGTCCCAATTTTGCAGACCCAGGTATGTTGGGGGGGGGGGGGGGGGGGAGGGGGAAGGGAGGGGGGGGGATCTCTGTGTGTGTGTGTGTGTGTGTGTGTGTGTGTGTGTGTGTGTGTGTGTGTGTGTGTGTGTGTGTGTGTCTGCACGGCCACAATGACCGCAGGGACGCGTCCGTTGCCATTATTAGCTGTGGGGGTGGTTGACGAATCGGGAATGGAGATGGGGTGGGCCTTCCAGTAGTACAGATTGTCCCTCGCTTCTCGGTGCAGTCGCACCCGTTTGAAGAGATGGGCTGGTCTCTTGGGGACTGCATGTAGGGCGGCTTGCAGTTCGCGAGAATGCAGGAAAAAGGTGGTCTCCCTAGGTCTGCCAACAGCTGCGTAGGGACATTTTTTTTCAAACGCAGATGGTTGATGGCTTGGGACCTGGACGAGGCTAGGATGGGCAGATGGTTGATCGTCCAGGTAGAAGGCTGGGGATGTCGTCCAGTCTATCCTGACTCCTTGGGCCAAAGGCTGCCAGCAAATACGGAGGAAATCGGTCCACTGAGGAACATGAACATCTGCAGGATACACTGAACAAACTGAACACTCTGGGACTCGAAGTTAACAAGACGAAGTGTGAATTACACAAATACAAGATTGAGTTCTTGGGCTACAGAATCAGCAAAGATGAATCAAACAAGATCCCAGTAAGATTGAAGCAAGATTTTACACACACACAAAAAGGTAAAAGCTAAGTGTGCGGAGCTGTCAGAAGGCTGCCACGGTCGCTTTTCATCCATTACTATGGACTAGCTGACCCCAGGTTACAGTAAGCAACTCAGGCCCGCAACACCCTTCCACTCATCCATTCACAAAACGAGACAGATGTATGAAGAGGTATACTGAAGAAGCCTGTTGACCCGTGACACAAATGTGTCAGGGGTTTTGGAATCAACATTCTGTGGGGAGGGAGTTCCTGTCCACAACTGTTTTTGGGATGAACGACATTGGCTGGTAGCCGGTATCTGCAGCTATTTGTGTGAACTTTGATGATGCTTTGTCGCTCTCTCTTCTTGGGAGTTGGGAGCTTTGTTTCAACCTCGGGCAGCTGATTAAGTTGTTCTTGATTTTATAGAACATGGAGAGCCTTGCTTTTTTCTTCTGACCTCACGGGACATCCATCCTAGAATGTCCAGCATGGTGGTAACGCTAGCAGTAAGTTGGTAATGGTTCAGCACAAAGCGGGCTGCCCTACTCTGGATGTTTTCTAACTTCACCTTGTGCTGTTTCTCATAAGCGTCCCAGACGGATGCCGAATTTTCCAGCAGAGGCCTGACAAACGTTTTATAGGCTTTAGTCAGTATGCTAAGGGAGCTGATTTTCAAGTTGCGTCTGAGAAACCCCAGGACCTGGTTGGCTTTGGTCCAGATGGAGTTGATATGATCGTCCCAGTCCATCTTGTTCTGTAGAATAACTCCAAGATATTTCGCGGAGTCTACAACTTTTAGGGTGTGGCCGTGGTGATGGTATTCATACTGTAGTAGCTGTCACTTTTGTGTGACAGGGAGGGTGCTGCACTTTGCAGGGTGAAACGGGCATGTCCCAACACTTCTCCCAAACAGCGAGCTGTTGGAGGTCATGCTGTAGTTGTGGGCTTGGTCCTGGACAGAGCTGACCCTGTTGTACACCGCAGTGTCGTCTGCAAAGAGTCTGCTGTTTGTAGTCAGATTGACCTTTGCAAGACAAAAAAAATCCATCCTGGCAACTTTTTTTGACATAAGGAAAGCGTACGAACAAGTACGGCATAAATAGCAGCCGCCGTGGCGAAGTGGTTAGCGTCGTGGACTCCCGGCTGGGAGGTCGTGGGTTCAAATCCCATTGGAGCCATGTGGGTTTTTCTGCCCCGACCGGCTCCTGCCCAGAGTTGAGTTTGCTGCAGACTCAGTTGGGAGACTGGGACCACACACAGTCGAGTTTCATCCACTTAATGGATGAGTTTCTGAGAGTGCTGCTCAAATTTCCTGACCAACACTGCAGGTGCCTGTATCTCTCGGGCCTGGTTGACGCCGGGATATATTATGAAAGTAGGCGTAGAGTACAGCCCTGTCATGTAGTCTCAGACCGAAATGGAAATCTGTAGCATCATCTTAATCATCCTCATTCTCACTGATCAGCATAAAAAAAAAAATGTCTCAAATTCTGTAGCCCTTCATGCCCTGCTCTCATGGTGACCTCAATTTCGATGTCCTCTCCACGTCTGTGGTCTTGGTTTGGTTCCAGCGGGGTCACCGGTATTGGCGAGTCCATGGGGGCTGTCGTTGGGATGGATGTGGTGCGCCCTCCGGAGGGAGAGCTCACTCACGCCGACTCCGCGACTAAGCAATTATTGTCATCAGTAGGGGGCTTAGTAGGTGGTGTCCTGCGTATGTTAGATCAGAACAGGCGCCACTGAACACCACCGAAGTGACTTGGCAGCAGTGCAGTGTCTCCTCCGGTGGGTTGCCTCTTGACGACTTGACATTGACTGCTCCCTCTGGATTGCGGGTGCCGAGGCTGCGGCGGGGGGGGCGACCAGGCTGTGGCTGTGGACGGGGTGTCGGAATGAGCGGCGTGGGGCACTGCCTCTGAGGTGGCGCAGAGGTTGGGACAGCAAAAAAAAAAGGAAAAAGTACGGCATAAATGACATTTGTATAAACTGAAAACTATTGGAATAAATGGAATCGTGTAGAATTATATCAAAGTTTTCCTTCAAAGTAGAATTATTCAAACAAGAATTGAGCATACATATTCCAACACCAGACCACTGGAGATGGGTCTTCCACAAGGATCAGTATTACCTCCAATCTTAATATCCTAGTTGCAGATATAACAAAAGGCTTATCCAAAGACAGTTTTAGCATTGCTGAATTGTCTATAGATGAAAGTCACTATGAAAAGAAAAACACCATGTCTAAGTAACATTGGGACTTATGATTAAATTGGAATCCTACCTTTGAACGAGTTCGAAAAGTGTCCTCCTCTAAATTTGTTTTAAAGAACCTTTCACAAAAGTTTCTGTACAAAGGAAGTATCTCTAAATTCAGAGACAGATTTGCTAAAAGAGCAAAAGACATAAAATCACCTAAATCTATTCAGTCATATACATCTACTCTTCTAAAAAAAAAAAAAAAAAAAAAAAAAATCAACCAAAGTAAAATAGCTGTCAATTCATCCTTTCCACCCGTTCCAAAATGGGAACAAATGAAAACAAATTATGATACAAACTATAACAAACTATAATGAATTGAACAAAACGATCCACCATATCTGTTTAAAAAATTATATAAATTCTCATTTGGAAAATCAGTATATGGACCATCTTCAAATTTTTACAGATGGCTCTGTGCTAGCTGACCATAGAACAGGAGCAGCTTTTATAATACCAAAATTAAAAGTGGAGAAATTGTATTATCTTGGCATACACTTATCAGTTTTTACTGCAGAATTAGTTTCTATTCTGATGTCCCTAAAGTATGTTTTAAATTTTTCCACAGAAAATTGTCCACGTTAATAGTTTTACTGTGCAGTGATTCAAAGTCATCCCTTTCTGCCTTACAGTCTTTAACTCCAAAGATTTGATGTAAGACTATTACAAAAATTAAGTATGTGACACATCTCCTATCGATGAAAAGAATAAATGTGACTTTCTGTTGGGCGCCCTCACACTGTGGAATCTCAACAAATGAGAAAGGTGATCAAGCTGCTTGGAGAGCAGCTCGCAATATTTAAGGCGCGACTGTACTGAACATGCTGTTAGACCTATCAGAATGTTATACTTTGATTAATAAAGCATCCTTTAACAGTTTCAAGAAATACAAAGATAGTCCACTGTATCACAATTGTATACAACCAAATCCTGACATCTACCCCAAGACTCAATTAGACAAATTCGAAAGTCCGATAACTAGAGAGGTAGTAAACCTTGATTCATAGGATGCATTTAAATTCACATCGAACCAAATACAGCAAAAACTGTTAAATGTGTGTGTGGGGGGAAACTTTTTGTGTAAGTCCTCTATTACCAGACTGTCCAAGAGCAAAGAATACAGTGCACATGATAGATTGACTCCACTGACATTACCTAAAATGTTAAATAATTATGTGTTTTTTTGGGTTCATTATGCCCACTTCTATTATGCAGTCCAGTAGGAATTTATCTTTAACTTTCAACAACCCCTCATACACAAATACACTTACTCACACGCACACACACATGCGTGCACGCACACACACGCATGCACACAAATACACACGCGTACGCGCACGCACGCACACACACACACACACCATTATAAAATCCATCTGTAATCATGTTAAGTGGGAAAACGTTAAATTGAAGAACACAGAGAGAGAGAGAGAGGCTTTCATAACATAATATCGTCTTCAATACCCTGTACACTTTATATTGAGTATAAGCACTGCAAATACACAAAAATAAACAGAAAAAAAAATGTTGACATCCTAAAGGAATACACACTGCAGCTTGAATTTCACACAGAAATGTACAGTTGTCCACAAAAATATAATCGAAACCATTTATCAGGTTAACTCTGACCACACACACGCCATGCACGCATCAAGAACATTTTCACAAACAAATCTGTTGTGAGTATACATTTCTACAATATAGCAAGTGGTTTAAAGGTAGACTGTGTTTTTTTTCAGCATGAATACAAATATGTGTTTACATTCTGCTTCAAACTGAAAAAAAAAAAAACTGCAGTCCCACACAAATATTACTGAAACTTTTCTTGTCAGATTAACTTTTATCATCACATGCATCACAATTTTATACACATTTTGATCATAAATCATAATGTATACATTACACTGATTTCAAAATTTTGACCGTTCATGAGGATCGTCAAGGTTATTGATGTTTTCTTTTTTTCATGAGGTATACAAAGGGTGTGCCCACACTGTGCTTCAGATTATGACTGAACTTCAGTTAAGACACATACATCACTCAAACTATTCCTCAGATAAACCCTTTACCACAACACACAAAAATTTCGCACACAAAACTGTTGAGATCATACATTGATACAATGTGCAAAAATTAGTTCGAAAGAGAGACTACCCATGAGCAGGATGAACTGTTTTTTTTTTTTTCAGGAGGTACACAAATGATGTGTCTACACTGTTTCCAAACTGTTTTGAAACTGCTGTCCCCGCATACATCTGACTGAAAACCATTTATTGTGTGGTTTACCTATAACCTTACACAGAAATTTCACCTGGAAATCTACGTGATTTTACATTCATACAATACGAAAATGAGTTTCAAAGATTGCCCATGAGCAGCATAGTCAAACTGATCGGGTTTTTTTTTCTCTCTCTTTTTTTTTTTTTTGTCCAGGTGGTGAACGAGTGATGTGTCCATATTCTATTTATAACTGCTTTGAAAATGCTGTCCTAACACAAACGCCAGTGAAATAATAGATTTTTTTTTCAGATTAGTCTTAATCCACCCCATCACCTGCCACACACACCCACACAGACCATCGAAACACACACACACACACACATTCACACAGGCATACATGAACCCACAAGACATGCATGCGGCATGACTTTCAGTATTGCAATCCTTTGAATTCTTGTGCACCAAGAGGAATAATATGAAAGATGAAGAACAGTTGATCAAAGATCTTTTCACATATGCGCTTGGTGTAATCACTGTGAGCATGTCATAAATTGAACATCTATTCATAAACAGACTGTTGGATATGCCCATCCCTGAGCTTCGTGCATGCAAGAGCCTGATCACATGAGGTTCAAAGGTTGTCTGTCATTCATACCGCTCAGGCATCCTGGAAAACTGGCAGATTTATACTGCCACACACATTTATACTGCCACACACAGCCAGAAGAACAATCTTTCCACTGCTTTCCACAGACAAGCACACATCATAAACTGTGATGTCCCTTCGTTGCCAACCTTTTATACAAAAAAAATCCTTGCCAGAAGGTAGGTCCATGACTATCCCCCGAAGCCGACAAAAACCTTCATATTCATGTTTCAAAGATGGGGCTTTCCCACTGGAGTGGTACAAAAGCAGAGGAAGGAAAAGGAACAAAGCAATCTGAGGAAAGGGGAAGGAGGTTTGATGGGGGATGGGCGAAGCTGACATTAACACCATCCCAAAACCAATTTATATTACTGTTTTATTTATAATTACCAGCCTCTTGACAGATGGGGGTTGGGGTTCAGCAGAGGGAAAGGTGGTTAAGGACAGGGACTGGGATGGATGAGGTGGTACAGATTTCATCCATTTTTCACTGAAAAGAAAAACGTGGTACTTGCTAATGACAGTGAGGTTTAATTAAGAGTATTCCTTGAAAGAGAGAGAGAAACAACAGAGAGATGGGGGTAGCTGAGGTGGTTTTTTTTCACAACTCTTTCCTGCAGAGCAAATCTAGACCTCAACTCATCAATCTTAAGTCATTTTCATGCGAAACCCTTGGCATAGTCAGGCTGGAGAACAGCTAAAGAGAAAAAAATCTCTAAAAAAAAAAAAAAAAAAAAAAAAAAAGGCAGGGGTCCATGGGTTGTCTAGGCCCGGTAGGGTCCAGGAGCAACACCCTGGAGAGGGGGGGGGGGGGGGGGTGAGGGTGTAGTGGGGGTGAAGCCTCCCAGTTGAAATGGAATGTAAGCAGTTTTGAAGACCCTTTCATGGTATCTCATGATACGCCAATCACTATGCAGCAAGTAATGAAACCAACAGAAAATAACTAAATGTAAACGCACACACACACATACAGATGCATGCACAATTAACTGAATATGTTCACACCAAAAATCAGTGCCTGTCTCAAAGCCATGCATACATTTTTATAATAAATGAATAATATCCTTTATTGTGGTCACAATTATTTTGTACCTCGTTTCTTCTTGTTCTTACCCAAGCCGACCACATTGTTTATTGCTTATCACAGTCACAACATCAAAACAAAAATCTGTATGTTTAAAAGAAAAAAAAAAAAGAAGGGGGGGGGGTGGGGGGGGGGATGGATTTTGCAAAACATTAATCTAATCCAGTCAAGAAATCCAGTCTGCTCCGATTGCAGTCCAGTGCTCTTGAAGCACTGACAAACTTCTGGTTCACATGTGTTCAAAGAGCACGTTTTAAAACCATGACTGATGCAGCCCAGCTCAGTTCAACAAAGTGAACAATTAAAACATGCCATTTGTAGCTTGTTTATTTTCCAAAATGAAACTGCAAAACGAAATTGGTCATTTTTGTAGTCTTTTCAGTTCATTCCTATCTCAAACAGTTGACAACTATACCATTTGCATTCCCAACCATGATTCATGATATGCAAGACATTGCACTTCCCACACAGAAGATGAAGCCTGAGCATCATAAACAACCTGAAAAATGACTGAATGTATCGCGTTCACCTCTATACCTGCACGCAACTGAACTAGTCTGAATGCATGCAGAAACACCGAATATATACTATAACGATTATGGACAGCAACTCTTGAACTTGGGACTGGAAAAACTGGATATGGCATGAGACTCAGAGTGATGATTAAACAGTTTGCAATTTTTTTTTTTAACGGACTTTATTTTTTTTCTCAGATGTTTGTTTTTTCCTACCGCTTAGAGTCAGGTGGTTTTCTTGGAAATCCTCAGATCTGAGGACAGTTCTCCAGCCTGCATAGTCTACAGCTATAAATAAGCATGAAGAAAAAATACAAAGTAGCAAAAGCAAAAATAAAACCGTCTCCTATGTCTGCATTAATGGTACTTGTATGAAATCTGCTTGTGACATAAGAAGGGATCTTGGATGTCTTCCTGAAGGTACTGAAGTGCAGCTGTCAGGCAGTCCTCTAGGGCCTTGTCAATGGCTCTGGTGAAAAGTTCACACAGTTCAAGCACTGACGTCATGGCTGTGTAGATTCAAGGACGTCCCTTCTGCTTGCAGTGGTGGATTCGCTTGGCCCGAAGATGCACCTTGCTGCCAACCAGTAAGTGGTCAGTGTCACAGTCAGCACTGTGGTAGATGCGGGTGACCAGCACATGGCTGAGCAAGGGTCTTCAGGTGATCATGAAGTCCAGCTGATGCCGGTGACAGGATCTGGGGTGCCTCCAGGATACTCTGTGGTGTGGCTTGGTGGGGAAGAAGGTGTTCGTAATACAGAAGTTGTGGAAGGAACAAAGCTCAAGTAGCTGCGGTCCATTCTCATTGAGCTTGCTAATGCCAAAGCAGCCGATGCTGCTTATGACATATCAATAAAGTCAAAGTTGGCTTTGTACTGAGACAAAAACTTGGCCCTTTTTGCTTTTTGAGTCCCAAGGACGTTGCTTTTCATTTTCACTCTGAAGGAAGGAGAGATTTCCTCCATGCTGGCACAGAAGATCAATTTAGCTTGTTTGGGTCAACCAGTTTGTCTATTTGAATTAGACAACTTTCAGGATTTCCTTTTGGAAATTTACAGAAATTTTCTAGTTTGACAGTTATGTGCAATTCTGTTAAATCTCCAGCTGTGCCCACACAAATTTTCGTATATGACCAATCAAGATCTGATGCAAATCAAGATGATGCAAATTGTTAACATATTTCTATTGCTGTAGATGTAATGTGTTAATTTTTCTTCTAATATTTTGCAGACTTAAGATTGGTAAACACCAACACACCAAATCTTCAGCAAAGACACAATGAAGACCTAGCAGAACAGCTAAATTTGTGACTTTGTAAGCTCCTTGAAGTGATCACTTTGCACACATATTTCTGTGATCCCATCCAACAGACACTACTCTTTTCACCAGAAATAACAAGACAGGCAACAATGGAAGCCCATCCTTTGTCACTCATCCTACAGAACAGGCAAAGACACGCTGTTTCCATGGTCCTGTCAGCTGTTGGCTGTCAATGACCTAGTCTCGGCTTCTGTCTCCTTAACGCTTTCAGTACCAATGCTACTGTCACATGCGGAGTCCCGCTGTGAACCATGGCTCCCATGATCCGACATGCCAACAGCTCCATGCACTGCCACACCATCACCTATATTGGCACCGCCTTTCCACGGACACATATCTGCAGCCCTCAGAATGTTTTCCAGCAGCAAAGGTTCTGGTTCTGCTGTTGTTTCAGAACCTACAGCAGCGCCAACGTCTGGTGTGGTTGTGCTTGGCAAGCTCTCAGCAGCCTGAAGAATGTCGTCAATACTGTATTGACCAATGGTGTTGTTTGATGTGCATCACAAATTCTATGTGCCAGTGCCTGAGATATAGTTCTCTGTTCTCTCTCTCCACCAGCCTCCACTGATGAAGACAAGTCTCTCTCATATTCTCTGCCACCATGATTATCAAATAACAAAGGCCTGCGTTCAACAGGAGATGCTGAACTGGCATGTAAGAAAGGTCGGACAGTCTGCCTTGACTGCTCCTGTGGTTTGCAATGTCGTGAGGGACTGTTGATTAAAGGCTCTTGAGCACAAGAACTGCCGTCGTCTGAAGGGTCTCCACTCTCCTTATCATCCTCCTCACCATCCCCCTCACTCTCAGCAGTGCCATCAGACGCGTCCCCATCGCTGGCTATAATTGGTAAGACAGACGGGTACTGTACGCTGCTGGAGCATGCAAGAGGGTAACGGTCAGTGCCATCTCTGATGACCACTGAGGAGCCTGTTAGACACACAGCAAGCATGAGACAACCAAAATCACATTTCATCCATGTTCTGCATACATTTCACAAATCTGAAATCCGCATTTCACCAACTTGAAATCCTACCTACATCACAACATTCACTAGACTCTTACTTTAAAAAAATGTGTTGGTAACAGCTTGACACAGGTACACATAAATAACTGAACTTGAAAAAACTTCAATGCTATCGCAATGTGGAGATTAATCACATCTGCTGATTTCTCTCCAAATGTGAAAGTAAAACATTATTTCAAAACAATTATCTCTCTGAGGTGATCATCAAGGCTTCATCATCTGTTTACAGTTGCAATGAAAGTACACAATACAAGTTTCATTAGATTCCATGTAACAAAAAGAAAAAGAAAAAAAGAGAGAAAAAGAAGTAAAATGGTCCTGAGATGACCTCCATAGTTGGCTTGGCTGTAAACAATATTTAAACAAAAAGACCTTTTGGGAAAAGAAGGCTTCCACACAAATGAGCACAGATGTTTCAACAAATTAAAGAAAAAACAATCAAACAAAATCTGACCTCCTGAGTCAAGGTCATGGCAAATGATCCCTTTCCAAAAGAATATGTCAGTCTAGAAGACTTACGAGTCAGAGTCACGATCACATACAACTTTCCCTTAAAGTTTTACACACACACACACACACACACACATACACACATGTACACACACATCACATCACATCATCTTTCCTATCCACATTAGGAAGAAAAAAAAAAGAAGAAAAAAAAAAAAAAAAACATGACAGAGGTATTTCATTCTGTCCATTTGAGAGTACCAGAGCATGAAAAATGCTACCCATTTTCTGCATCCCTCCTGGCCTTACCTGATCCAGGGCTGGCGGGGATGGTAGGGGTGGCCAGTAAACACACTGCCGTTACAGAGAGGCTTGGGTATTTTGTCTTTCTCCAGTTGAACAGGAAAAAACTGCCATAACAAAAATGCAGTCTAGTAACACAGATGTATGCACAAAAATCAACTTTTTGTGTGTGCATGATTTGGGGGTGTAGAGAGGTAGAGAAAGAAAGGGAGGCAGGGTGCATCTGGAGAAGAGCGGGTAAGGAGAAGAATGGGAAAGGTGGAGCAGGTAGAGTAGGAGGGAGACACTATCCTTTTTTGTGTGGGCTGCAATGCTTACGCTGGGTGTGGTTGTGGATGAGGGAGCTGGAATGAGCCGTGTGGGAGTGATATATGACTAAGGAGACCAGCTGCTGTGGTGAAGTGGTTAGGACGCAAAGTCCCAACAGGGAGGTCAAGGGTTTGAGTCCCATCACAGTCATTTATTTGCACGATTTCTCTGTCCCAATAGGCTCATCCTCAGAGCCGAGATTGTTGCAGGCTCAGTCGAGAAGACTAGGATCACACAGTCTAGTTTCATCCACTTAATGGATATGTATCTGAGAGTGTTGCTCAAAGTCCTTAACCAAACAACAGGAGCCTGTACCTCTTGGGCCTGGCTGATGCCGGGCTATGTTATGAAAACAAGCCTAGAGTACAGCCCTGTCACGCAGTCTCAGACCAGAATGGAATTTCACCATCCTCATCCTGCTTGATCAGCACTGAATAAAAAACAAAGGCATCAAATTCTGTGGCCCTTCAGACCCTCCTGTCCTGGTGATCTGGTTCCCATTGCCTCGCCATGACTATGGCCTTGCTCTGATTCTGTAGGGGTTACCGGTACGGGCAATTTCAATGGGACTGTCATTGAATGGGCATGATGTCACCTTCCAGGGAGTGTTCACTCAAACCTGCTCTGTGACTGAGCAATAATTGTTGTGAGTAGTTAACTCAGTATGTGGTATCTTGCATGTGTTAGATCAGAACAAGCATCACTGAACACTACCTAAGTGACTCGGAAGCAGTGCAGTGTCTCCTCTGTGGGGTTGCTTTCAGACGACTTGACACTGATTGCTCCCTGTGGATTGCTGGTGCCAGGGATCTGGCCGGATGGGCCAGGCTGCCGCTGTGGATGTGAAGTCGGAATGAGAGGTATTGGTGCAATGCCATTGAGGTGGTACAGAAAAGGGGACAGCAACAACAACAACAAAAAAAGCCAATCAAAACAAAAAAAAAAAAAAAAAAAGAGAAAAAGCAAATCATGAAAGGTGAGCCAGAATGAGCAAATGCAAAAGTACTGTCACTAAGGGGGAGTCAGAATGAGCTATGTGGAAGTACTATCACTAAGGGGGAGTCAGAATGAGCTATGTGGAAAGTACTATCACTAAGGGGGAGTCGGAATGAACTGTGTGGAAGTTGTATCACTATGGGGGAGTCAGAATGAGCTGTGTGAAAGTAACAGCACTGAGAGGGAGTCAGAATGAGAGTCAGTATGGAAGTTTGTATCTCCAAGGGGGAGTCAGAATAAACTGTGTGGAAGTTGTATCACTAAGGGGGAGTCAGAATGAACTGTGTGGAAGTTGTATCTCCAAGGGGGAGTCAGAATGAGCTGGATGGAAGTATAACACTAAGGGGGAGTCAGAATGAACTGGGTGTGTGGAAGTTGTATCACTAAAGGGGGGGGGGGGGGGGGGGGGGGGGGGGGGTATCACTAAGGGGGAGTCAGAATGAGCAGGGTGGAAGTATAACACTAAGGGGGAGTCAGAATGAGCAGTGTGGAAGTTGTATCACTAAGGGGGGGGGGGGGGGGTGTGGGTTGTAGAATGAGCTGGGTGGAAGTAGAACACTAAGGGGGAGTCAGAATGAGCAGTGTGGAAGTTGTATCACTAAGGGGGAGTCAGAATGAGCAGTGTGGAAGTTGTATCACTAAGGGGGAGTCAGAATGAGCAGCAGTGTGGAAGTTGTTGTATCACTAAGGGGGAGTCAGAATGAGCAGTGTGGAAGTTGTATCACTAAGGGGGAGTCAGAATGAGCAGTGTGGAAGTTGTATCACTATGGGGGAGTCAGAATGAGCAGTGTGGAAGTTGTATCTCCAAGGGGGAGTCAGAATGAGCAGTGTGGAAGTTGTATCTCCAGGGGGGAGTCAGAATGAGCAGTGTGGAAGTTGTATCTCCAAGGGGGAGTCAGAATGAGCTGTGTGGAAGTTGTATCACTAAGGGGGAGTCAGAATGAGCAGTGTGGAAGTTGTATCACTAAGGGGGAGTCAGAATGAGCAGTGTGGAAGTTGTATCACTAAGGGGGAGTCAGAATGAGCAGTGTGGAAGTTGTATCACTAAGGGGGAGTCAGAATGAGCTGTGTGGAAGTTGTATCTCCAAGGGGGAGTCAGAATGAGCAGTGTGGAAGTTGTATCTCCAAGGGGGAGTCAGAATGAGCAGTGTGGAAGTTGTATCACTAAGGGGGAGTCAGAATGAGCTGTGTGTGGAAGTTGTATCACTATGGGGGAGTCAGAATGAGAGCAGTGTGGAAGTTGTATCTCCAAGGGGGAGTCAGAATGAGCAGTGTGGAAGTTGTATCTCCAAGGGGGAGTCAGAATGAGCAGTGTGGAAGTTGTATCACTAAGGGGGAGTCAGAATGAGCTGTGTGGAAGGTGTATCACTATGGGGGAGTCAGAATGAGCTGTGTGAAAGTAACAGCACTGAGAGGGAGTCAGAATGAGATGTATGGAAGTTGTATCTCCAAGGGGAGTCAGAATGAGATGTGTGGAAGTTGTATCACTAAGGGGGAGTCAGAATGAGCTGTGTGGAAGTTGTATCTCAGAATGAAGGGGGAGGGGGAGTCAGAATGAGCTGTGTGGAAGTTGTATCACTAAGGGGGAGTCAGAATGAGCTGTGTGGAAGTTGTATCTCCAAAGGGGGAGTCAGAATGAGCAGTGGGTGGAAGTATAACACTAAGGGGGAGTCAGAATGAGCAGTGTGGAAGTTGTATCACTAAGGGGGGGGGGGGGGGGGGGGGGAGGGGGGTTAGAATGAGCAGGGTGGAAGTTGTAACACTAAGGGGGAGTCAGAATGAGCAGTGGGGAAGGGGGGGGGGGTTGTATCACTAAGGGGGAGTCAGAATCAGAATGAGGGGGTCAGAATGAGCAGGGGAAGTTGTATCACTAAGGGGGAGTCAGAATGAGTTGTGTGGAAGTTGTATCACTAAGGGGGAGTCAGAATGAGCAGTGTGGAAGTTGTTGTATCACTAAGGGGGAGTCAGAATGAGCAGTGTGGAAGTTGTATCACTAAGGGGGAGTCAGAATGAGCAGTGTGGAAGTTGTATCACTAAGGGGGAGTCAGAATGAGGTGTGTGGAAGTTGTATCACTAAGGGGGAGTCAGAATGAGCAGTGTGGAAGTTGTATCACTAAGGGGGAGTCAGAATGAGCAGTGTGGAAGTTGTATCACTAAGGGGGAGTCAGAATGAGCAGTGTGGAAGTTGTATCACTAAGGGGGAGTCAGAATGAGCAGTGTGGAAGTTGTATCACTAAGGGGGAGTCAGAATGAGCTGTGGAAGAAGTTGTATCACTATGGGGGAGTCAGAATGAGCTGTGTGGAAGAAGTTGTATCACTAAGGGGGGGAGTCAGAATGAGCTGTGTGGAAGTTGTATCTCCAAGGGGGAGTCAGAGGCAGAGCAGTGTGGAAGTTGTATCTCCAAGGGGGAGTCAGAATGAGCAGTGTGGAGTTGTATCTCCAAGGGGGAGTCAGAATGAGCAGTGTGGAAGTTGTATCTCTAAGGGGGAGTCAGAATGAGCAGTGTGGAAGTTGTATCACTAAAGGGGTGGAGTCAGAAGGGGGAGCAGTGTGGAAGTTGTATCACTATGGGGGAGTCAGAATGAGCTGTGTGGAAGTTGTATCTCCAAGGGGAGTCAGAATGAGCAGTGTGGAAGTTGTATCTCCAAGGGGGAGTCAGAATGAGCAGTGTGGAAGTTGTTGTAGTCACTAAGGGGGAGTCAGAATGGGGGAGTGTGAGCTGTGTGGAAGTTGTATCACTATGGGGGAGTCAGAATGAGCA